>JAKELG010000199.1:0-72530 GCA_021527035.1 Lactarius vividus | reverse complement strand
CTAATCGCTGGCACCATACTGGCCACTGGCCCCCCTGCAAATTTACTTCCTCAGGACCTGATCAATAGGTTCATCAATGAGGAATCACGCCTCTCGGTCCCTCCGCCACCCTTAACAAGGTGGCCCCTATCAAGCGGGCCTCTGGTTCGCGCCCCCCCAAAGGTTGCAACCATTGCCCAATTCTGGCAGTTCCGCCTCAGCGGATATAATCTGCCATTACTGTCATAAGGCCGGCCATAAAAAGCCGGACTGCTTCAAATTAAAAGGGACCAGGAGAACGCCAGAAGGGGAAGGCTGGGCAGCAGTGCAAGGCTGCCCAGAATGCCATGTTTGGGATGCCGGACGGCTTGTACCGGCAGATAGAATAAACCAATACAGTACCAGTACCAAAGAGCCGACTGTTTACCATAGTTAATGGCTCTGGAAAAATAGAGGAGGTGCATGAAGCACCTCAAGTTTCTCTTTACATGATGTGCGATAACACCGCACATGTGGAGTCAAGATGGATGATGGACAGTGGAGCCTCAACACATTTCACACCATATATTGAAGACTACGACACCTACACACCCCACGAAGGTATCAAAGTTCTGTTAGGAGATAGCTCTCTACTAAAGAGCGTTGGTACAGGTACCATTACAATCCGAACCAACAAAGGCTATGACCTTAAAATCTCCAATGTGTTGCATCTCCCAAATACGCATTCGCGTATCCTCTCCACAAGCGCCCTGACAGATAAGGGTGCTCTAGTCATGTTTGACTCCACCTCCTTCGCGATCAGATACAAAGGAGAAACTATTGCAGAAGGACACAAGGCTGCCAATTTATATTGGCTTGACAGTCATAAATTAAATTCTGTCAAAGCACCTGCATCTGCCAGCCTTGATGTCTGGCACAAGCGCATGGGACATATGTCCAAGGAAGTACTGAAGAGACATGCTCCTGAGGCTGTAAAAGGCCTCGTTATCAATAATGCCCCAGAGGAAGCCGGACCTTGCCATGGTTGCGAACTGGGCAAGTCCACCTGCCTTCCTTTCCCTCCTTCCATGAAGCGTGCCAAGGATCACCTCGAGATTGTCCATAGTGACCTAGTTGGACCCCTGCAGAGTAATTCTATTCAGGGGAACAAATACTTCGCCACCTTCATAGATGACTTCTCAAAAGCAGCAGTTGTCATCTTTATGAAGTCAAAAGATCAGTTTAAGGACGCCTTCCTACACTATAAGGCGTGGGCTGAAAATCAATTAAACAAGCCCATTAAATCCTTACACTCTGATCGTGGTGGGGAGTATGTCAACAACGATCTAAAGCACATACTTCTGGAAGCGGGCATTGAGCATCGTCTCACTATGCCATATTCTCCACAACAGAATGGGAGAGCCGAGCGTTTTTAACCATACAGTTATGGAAAAAGGCACCAGCATGCTTCATCATGCGGGCCTTAGCCTCGGTTTTTGGGAACAAGCGGTTGAAACTGCCGTGCACATATACAATCGCACTCCCACTTGTTCTAATAAGTGGAGAACTCCGCTGGAGCTCTGGAATGGTACGGTTCCGGATGTCTCTTACTTTAGAGTGTTTGGCTGTAAAGCCTACTATCACGTACCAGAACACAACTGGCAAAAATTAGATCCTAAAGCAAAGGAAGCCGTGTTTGTGGGCTATGAAGCCCTTTCTAAGGGCTACAAACTATGGGACAGACATAGCCGATGATTCGTCTCTTCTCTAGATGTTACGTTTGACAAAGACGTCTTTCCATCCCGTGGTGACCTGATCCCTCACCAATATACGACACCAGTGCCGGAACAAGAAGTCATTGACTCTACCGGCAGTACTATCTACATAAGAGTGCTTGATCAGCCTCTACCAGCTGTTGCCACAGCACCTCAGGCGCCACCAGTCAATGTGGCTCCCCCTACTATACAGGTGCCGGAGGACATCCCTCCGCAAGGACAACAGCCTAGCACCCCACCGAACCCCACCCCGGCTCCAGAAGATCAGACGATCTATCAGACTCCACCATCTGCACCGCCTGCTTCCTCCCCCCCCGTCCTACGCATTCTAGGCGAAACTGGCCACCTATGGTGACCCAGCCTATCCCTGCCCCCAACTTCAATAGGGAAGTCAGTCCTCCAGCAGAGACTCCTAGGAGTCCCAGGACTGAGCAGGTGACCTCACCTCCTCGCCCTAGGCGTAGCGCAAGGACGAGGCGTCAGAATCCTCAATACTACAATGAGGACAATGACGAATTTGTACAAGGAAGCAGCAGACTAACAATGATGGACTTGCTGAATGTGGCAGAGGCCCCTGGCTACAGGGATCCTCAGACCTTTAAGCAGGCCATGGAGTCTGAATACGCAGACCAGTGGCAAGAGGCATGCCAATATGAACTGGATGCCTTGGAAAAGCTACAGGTCTGGCGTCTGGAACCCCTTCCTGCTGGAAGGAAGGTGGTTAAATGCAAGTGGGTCTTTAAGAAGAAAGCGGATGGACGCTTTCGTGCTAGGCTAGTGGCAAAAGGGTTCACCCAACTAGAGGGGGTGGACTTTGACGAAACCTTCTCTCCAGTTGCCCGCTTCGAGTCATTACTACTCCTCCTAGCGCTAGCTACGCTAGAGGATTGGGAAATCCATCAGATGGACGTCAAATCGGCGTTCCTTCATGGGGAACTGGATGAAGAAATTTACATGGAGCAACCAGTCGGTTTCGTCACAGCTGGCTCTGAACACATGGTGTGTTGGCTTCAGAAAGCCCTTTACGGTCTGAAGCAAGCCTCCCGCGCATGGAATCTACAGTTCCATGGAGTTCTTACTGAACTCGGCTTTGCGTGGACGTACTCTGATGCAGGAGTATACGTGTATTATCTCCAAGAGGGGGGTGGATCACTTTTCGTCATCTTATATGTAGACGATATCACTATACTGGGGAACTCAATTGAAATGATCAATGATCTGAAGGCATCTCTATCTAGTTGATATGAGATGACCGATCTGGGTGAAATCCAATCATATCTCGGTGTTAACATCACCAGGGATCGTGCTAACCGCACCATGGAAATCAACCAGTCAGATTATATCAGGGATATAGTTGAAAGGTTCGGAATGAGGGATTCCAACCCAGTATATACCCCTCTTCCCTCTGGCACTGAGGCTCACTTGATCAAATACGAAGATCAAGCCTCTACTTCTGAGATAAAGAAGTATCAACAGATAATCAGGTCTCTGCTATATGCGCAGATTGGAAGCAGACCTGATATTTCGTTCGCTGTTGCGTGCCTTAGCCAATTTGCTTCCAATCCCTCTCAGCAGCATTTGTGCCTAGCCAAATACGTGTTAGCATACCTAAATACTACAAAGGACTACACATTGCGCTACTCTGGAGGGAATAGTGGAGAAGGCCTTCATGGCTACTGTGACTCTTCCTGGGGAGATCAGGAAGATCGCCACTCCACCACAGGCTATGTCTACCTACTTGTGCATGGCGCCATCTCATGGTGTACCAGAAAGCAAAAGACAGTTGCCCAGTCCACCACAGAAGCTGAGTACATGAGCCTCGCTGAGGCTGCAAACCAAGCTCAGTGGTATAGGACGTTCCTAGAGGAACTGGGGTACGAGGTCTCCTCCCCCATACCTCTACACTGTGAAAATAAGGGTGCTGTAGACTTAGCCCTAAACCCAGTCACAGGGAGACGGTCCAAACACATCCCCATCAAACACCACGCTGTAAGGGAGTACGTAGAAAACAAGGTCATACACCTGATATGCACCCCTACGAAGGAAATGGTAGCAGACGGACTTACCAAGTCTCTACCAAGAGAAACCTTCGAGAAGCTGGTTAATGATGTTGGGTTGGTTTAGAATTTGGAGAGAATAGATTGTGGAGTAGGATCCACATTTATCAGAAATTCGGGTTGATGGACCTGTTTTATAAGGTTGTCGATGAAGTGTCAAGGCAGAATAAGATTCACTCTTATCTCTGCAGAAGAGAGTCCTTTCTCTCTGTCTTATATGGAGTATTCCCTGGACTTCAAAAAGTTGTCCTTTATGACACTTTAAGTCAGGTGATCTAGGGATCTCAATCCTGAACTCCTGTAAGACTCTTGCACAGTTCTTATGTTGAGAACTTGTTGAAACTTGACACACGCTCCCATCACCATCTACCACCTATTCTTATCTCCAAGAATGGACTGCCTCTATCATGGAGGGATGTTGAGACGTGACTGATTCAAGTCACATGTCTCGTGGGATATGATTGAGTCATTCCCTTCTATATACGGTATCTGACCCTTATGGTTAGAATATGGACTTCTGGACTTGTATGGACCAGTTATTGTTTATCTTTATTTGTAGATCCTTATTAGGTTCTTATTGTTCTTATTGTTAAGATACTGGACTTAGCCACATTAGGCGGCTTTATTGTTCTCTGCCCTCCAATGGCGTTTCTCCCTCTGGCACACAGACCAGGTGTACTTTGTTTGAGTCACCAGTGCGCACAGACCATTATTAGCTAAGCATCCTGTATATAAGGACTGCTGTTTTCGCCCATACACTTCAGAGTTTTCTTCTCCTCTGAAGTGTAAGTCTCTTTACTACTAAGCCTCTCTACCTTATGCTGACATTAGTATTAGTTACTTTTGTGTCTTAGGTGTGTAGCGCTGCTATAGAGTTTTCTTCTCCTCTGAAGTTTACTTTTGTGTCTTAGCTTCCAAGCTATCTTTGTCTCACTGTTAGTGCTGCCCACTCAACAGGTTGTTGAACTTGGGGGACAAACAGTGAATGGGAGCACTGTGTCCCTTGAAGAAAGTTGTTTTAACAAAGCCCTGGAAATGCTGTCAGTATTCACTTGAACTCAAGATGTGTGGGTTTAACCCCCATACCTTGCTGATATCCATGGATGCCATCATACCATTTTTGCACCCAAACAAAAATCTGTTTGAGTTCCTCAGCCAAACCACTGAGAGAACAGGGGAATGCGACTTTATGCAACACAGTGCATGTGTAACGTCTACCACGGACGTGGGTCTGACTTAGATGCTGTTGTAACGTGGGTTCCCTCAGGGGTAAAACCTGTGGTTGTCCGAGTGCTCGGGAAAGACTGCGGGATGGGGCCAATACGTGCCTGTAGAATCCCTATAGGTATACAACGTCTCTTCGACGGGGACGTTCAAAGGCGGACTGGGGACCTTGCGGATATACTCCCACTCGAGGTTGTCGACGATGTAGTAGCAGTGAGTGGGACGAGCAGTACGGGAGTTGAGATATTCAAAGACAAGGTGGCACGTGGTACCGGGCGGGTAAGTCACGGTCGGCTGATCTACCATTCACAAGGAAGATGGAGACGAGGTCACGGGGATCCCTTCTTGGTCTCAGAGGGATATGCCGGAGCTAGTTCACTTAGGGACGTAGCGAGTCCCTAGCACAGAAGACGAGTAGAGGATGTGGTATTTCGAAGAAGACCAAGATGGGGATCCTGGTCCGTAGTACTATGAGCTTAAATACAAGTAAGGGAACTAGTTCCAGCTCCGCTCGAACTCGTAAGTAACCAATAGCGTAAGTAGCGTATTCTAATAATAGAATGCACAGTCGTCATCGTAATTCAAAACACGTACAACAATAACGGTCATCAGTCAGCAAGCCTAATCACAATCACGTACAACAATAACGAGCATCAGTCATTCAAACACGAGGCAACATGATCCGAAGTCCATGACACATTACTCCTGACATACCAAGTCATCGTGAATACGTCAGAGTCCACAACCGGGCCGGGCAGTCCGAGGCGAAACGTAACAGCATGACCTGACTACACAGACCACACGAGCACATTGCAGTCCGTACTGCCTGTTACAAGCCGATGTCCATTGAGACTAAGTGACATGCAGGTGATGCTAGCTTCATGTGCAGGCTGGTGATATCACTCTTAGTATTCAAGTGGCTGGGCCATATGATGTGGGTAACTTTAAGGAAACAAGGGTCAGTTTGAACAAAGGTGGATTGATATATGCAAGCGCTGAGATGTGCAAGGCACATGCACCAACACATGTACAACGTCAATCAATTGCCATCACAGTCACAGCAACCACCACATCACACTACCAGTAGACCTACAATAACATCAGGTAACAACGCAGCATTGTAGAGGTTATAGATGTAATACATACAAAGTTCTGAAACTACCAATGTAGCTGTGTAGCCATATATACCATGTGTTGATAAGTGACCTGTGCGCACTTAGCGGCTCTATGGACATGCAGATAACGGACTGCTTTAGATTAGATATACAGGACTTATGTAGATTAGATGTATGATCATCACAATCTTGGACCTTTACTTTATCTATGACATCACTGTACAATGACATCACATGGACTACTCTAGACTTGTTATTGTACTACACTTTTGGACTATCCTTTTGTTATATCTTTATTGTGATGTCACTATGATATCATCCTTGTTCTGGATTCTCTATTGTACTTATTGTCTAAGTACCTCCCTTTGTTCTAACCCACTTATTGTTCCGGGTCTTATTGTATTCTGTCTATTGTATAACGCCCTTATTGTACAAGTGCGTCATTGTCTCTAGACTGTATAAGTAGTGTACCATGTACGCCCTGATAGCCCCAGTTCTCACTCTGTGCTATCAGGTATGTTTCCTACTCTTGTAATACCACTCAGTTCTCACTCTGTGCTATCAGACATCTCTCTAAGCTTACTCTGCAAGATCTCTGTTATCCCTGTCGCTGCTCATATCTCACCACAGTCTCCTTTGTCCACTGTGAGTATGATTGTCTTCACCTATGCTGTTCATCATGGCCAGGACTCCCTCGCTGGTGCCAGATACACCCCTTTCTTTTTGCAGGTTGATAATAACCATTGTGCCCACCAAGGTGCAGCGGCAAAGTAGCAGCGGCACCTCTCAGCAAATGAGTTGTATGTGTCACCCCTGCGTGCGCCATCTCCACACACACATTCCCCATGGACAGCGTGCCCACACTCTACCACAGGCTCTCTGCACGACCCTGCTCGAATCGGTTTGGGGATGTATTTACCAGTGTGCGTTTCTCCTCCTCCCACCCTACCTTATTTTTGGTGTGCTAACTGGTGTGCATGAACCGTGCAGAATGAAGGCACACTGTGCCTCTTTGTGCCAATAACCCCTACATAGGTCTGGTTTGTGCACATGTTCGGCATATCATCTGCCCTCAATATTGAACAGTTTCTGACATTGCAAGACGCAGTCATTTGTACACAACATATAACTATGAAACAATGCAAATGAATGTTTACATGTGTCTCTGTCTACTGATTCACTACCTAAACTCCTCCACTCAACGCAGGACAATTTGAGGCATGGCTCTTTGTTGGCGATCTGTATTACAGAGGACCCATGAAGGGACCGCCCATGTGTTGTTTGGTTGAATGGCCAAGGTGCGGTTCTTTAGCTTGGGATGGTACATCTTCTCATTCTCATGGACCTTTTTTTTTTGAAGTCAGGAACGAATGTCCAACAAGTGTGAACAGCCCCTCACCTGTTTCCATCTATATTCTGTTGAGCCATCTGCAGGCACTAAGAGCCAGACTTGGAGAACCTGTGCGCCATGACGTGTGGAGTAGAACTGATTGATAAACAGATCTCCAAGCTCCAACTGTACTGTCAAATGCAATACAGGTGGTCTGCTAATGGCTTGTTCGTTCCACACCATAAACCAGCAGGTCTTGATGGCCTCTTTCTTAATTCCAGTTATAGAGTGAGGAAATATCACCCCCTAACCACATATACATAGTCAGTGTTACACAGTTTTGGTATCGCATGGATTTATAACTCATGTGGGAAGCGTGAAGCTGTTCATCATTCTGGACAGTGCCAGTCTCACTGGATGTTCCAGCACCTTCCTATTCATGAGATATGGTCATCACGTTCCATAAGAAGCAGTTGTCTCACCTTTGTTGAGTTGCTGTCTTTTGTAAAGGATGACACCATCTCTTTGGTGCTACAATCATTCTTGCCCACCTCCTCGAGAGAGGGTAGTTGGGTGGATGGCTCTGTGTCCCTTGCCAGTGGAGGTAGAGATTGGTGTCTAGCTTCTTTAAACTTGTGCTCAGCCTGTGTCGGTGTTGGAGGTAAAGACGAGTAGTGTGTCAGAGTCGATTCCTTGTCCTTGTCTACTTCTCCCAGATCAACTTGCGTCAATCCTGTTGGATGAATGTGTTGGAACATAATAAGTATGTAAGGCCCTTATCTATAGCAGTTACAACATTACTGCAAGTATGCTTTCCTATTACAGTAGTTAGGATATGTACTATACTGGGCACAATTCACCTCTGAGCAAAAAGAAGCCTCATGGCTAAGTCAAAGTGGTAATTTACATCAGGTGTATGTAAAAATGTGATATTGTGGATGCCTGTACTCATCACTTTTGTGCTTCCAGACATGGTGGGGCCATAGGGTATATAATCCCTCCTATGTGGAGGGAGGCGAATACAGATTCACTCTCTTTCTCACTTGTGCACCCTCTCCACTCCATAGTCTCTCAACCTACTCAAAGGTGAGGACACCATTCCTGATAGCTGCATGCATTGCTGCACTTCAGGTTATGGGCCCTGCTACAGGGTTTGCCATTGCGCTCTTTGATAGAGCTGCACCTTGGTCACCACCCACCACGGCATCACCTCTGCAAAGAGGGGACTCATGCGGTTGTAGGCACCAGACCTTAAGGAGGCTCCCTGGCTACTAGCAACCCAATATTGTACTCTAGAGGAGTATGTAGACCAGACCGCTCACCTACCTAAACAAGGCCATGTGAACAACCTCAATTAAGTTTGAGGTGCTGCACATGATAACCTTGGGGTGATGTCGAGCAGTTCTATATTGGCTAGAGTGGCTAACTGGTAGACTGTAAAGACCGGCACATCGTTATAGTGTTGACCTTTGGGTCATATATGGGACTTTTTTATCTCACTCAGTATTGTTATTATGGTAACGCAATGCTGATGTCCTCAAAGCCAACAGATTTTTACTACTATGTCATCCCAACTCACTACACTTGTCCCTGTTTTCGATGGCTCTAATTGGGCCTCCTGGTCTATGCAAATGACCACCTTCTTTATGTCGCAAGGGCTCTGGGGCTACATTGCTGGCACCATCCCTCAACCTCCCACTGCTGATGCCACTGATAGAGTGGCTTGGATGAAAAGCGATGAGATGGCTAGGGGTAATCTTACCCTATGCCTTTCACCTGCTATTCAGCAGGCAGTTTCTGGAGTGAATTCTCAGGCGCTCCGGGACTCTGTGAAGGACTGGTACAGTGCGGTTTCTATGCCCTGCATCTACAAGGACTTCAAAGAAGCCATTTCTATTTGTTTCAACACCAATCAGCATCCCGCTCCCCAGTTTGAGAAGATGGCTGCCGCTTTTGCTTGTCTTGGAGCAGTTACTGTTGGTACTGGCGCTAATGCCACTACCCTTGCCATTCGCCCACAGCTGCAAGCTCTTATCGCTATGTCTGCTTTACCCCAGAAACGGGAGCACCTCATACCTGTCATGTGCAATAATCTTGCCTTGGCAGATCTTCAGCTCACTACTGTATTGGCTTGTGTTGAGAGCCAATATGAGACTGAAACCAATCGCAGACAGCATAAGGCTGCTCATAATGCACAGAAGCTTTCTGCCATTAAGTGGAAGTGCATAGACCCTCACTTCTCGAAGCAGGGTTCTTCATTGCAGCAGCCTAGTGCCCCCAGCCCATCCACCCAGCAGCAGCCTAATAGGCAGCGTGGAGGGTGTGGTTCTGGAAGAGGCAAGGCTAAAGGGAAGGGCAAGGCACCTGCATGTGCTCCACAGTGTTGAGACGTCACCAATTGAAGTGTGATGTCTCGTGGGATATGATTGAGTCATTCCCTTCCTTATACGGTATCTGACCCTTATGGTTATGGACTTCCGGACTTGTACGGACCGGTTATTGTTTATCTTTATTATGCAGTTCCTTATTAGGTTCTCCTTGTTCTTATTGTTAAGATACCGGTCTCATCCGCTTTAGGCGGTTTTATTGTTCTCTGCCCTCCAATGGCATTTCTCCCTCTGGCGCACAGACCAGGTGTATTTTGTTTGAGTCACCAGTGCGCACAGACCATTCTTAGCTAAGCGTCCTGTATATAAGGTCTGCTGTTTTCGCCCATACACTTCAGAGTTTTCTTCACCTCTGAAGTGTAAGTTCCTTTACTACTAAGCCTCTACCTTACGCTGACAGTACTATAGTTACTTTTGTCTCTTAGGTGTGTTGCGCTGCTAATAGAGTTTTCTTCACCTCTGAAGTTTACTTTTGTCTCTTAGCCGCTCTTGCTTTATCTCGCTGTTAGTGCTGCCAGCTCAACACACAGCACTCACATATTGCCTCTGTCACCACATTACCACCCCCTACTTCTCACAAGGTGACTCATATTGGGTCATCTGGTGTCACCACGAGGACAGAAGTTGAATCATCCTCTCCCCAGAGGACTTCAGGCTTCTTCCCTTCGATCAATAAGGCATTGACGCTTGCTGAATGGCTGGATGTACCTGCTACAGTCCAGACCGTAAAGACGCTTGAGCAGCGCTTTGCCGATATTGACGTCCTCATGAAACCACATCTGAAAACCTTCATGGAAGAGGAGTATGACTCCGATTTTGATATCGATATGATGCAGCAGCCTTTGGGCAGTGCTCAACCGATCATGAACACTGACGGACTGGATGACACCAAGATCTTTGGTGAGCATTCTAATGCTCTCCAAATTGACTTGTCGGATCTGACTGTAAGCAATGGGGGTTCTGATACAGAAAACTGTGCCCCCATGCCTCCTTACATCGACCCTGCTTCCATAGTTGAAGCAACAGTCAGGTGGGCTACTACCAGCGAAAGCCGCTTCCCCCCTCGATCTCGTTCTAATGAACAGATTGAATCTATCTGGCGTAGCAACCAACAGTACCTTCGAAATAATGGTAGAGAAACGCATCCATATTTTGATGCCCTTGTCTCTCCTTCAGTCTCAATAGGCCACTCCTTGACACCGGAGTCCTTCTTGACCAGTCCAGATACCGAGATCCTCAATTGGGGATCATGTGATGAAGAGTATGTCTTTTCTTCACTTTGCACACCACATGCTGATAACATTACAGAATTAGTCCTGCCCCTAAGAAGACCAAGGGTTGGCATCTGTAATAGTACCGTATATCTACAAGAATCGCATGTAGTAGCACCGAAGTCACTCAAAATGTACAATTCTAGCAGCGCTCTCCTCGATTCTTTTGAGTGTGAGCACAATGAGTACTTCAGTCAATGTGCTAAGTGTTTAGAGCGTACTAAAAATATGTGGCTTCTTGACTCGGGAGCATCAGCACACTTCACTAATCAACTTAGTGACTTCATCGACTATAAGCCAACTGCTCAGTCTGATAAGATTCCTGTAAAGACTGCTGCTCATACTCTATATGTTGAAGGGACTGGAACTGTCTTGCCTGAGCATTACATCACAGACAAACTCGTGATCACACGGGTATATCCAGTTCTGCACATCCCTAGAATGAGCACATGTCTTCTATCTATGGGAGTCTTCTTACAGCAAGGTTTGCGCATTTTGGGGAATTCACAGCATATTAACTTGCTATGTAAGAAAAAACAATTGTCCAATGTAAACCCCTTCTTCAAGGACAATCGTTATATTGGCTAGATGCCTCTATATCCACTCTAACTGAGTTGCTTATTGTGAATCAGTCTGCGTTACTAAATGTAGACTATGACCTTATGCATCGTCGCCTTGGTCACCCATCCAAAGAGGTTCTAAGATGAGCTAAGGAAAACACTAAGGGCTTTCCAGAAGGGATTATTATTCCCACCTCTGATCAAGTATGTCCTGGGTGCGCGCAAGGCAAAATGCCTGCTGCCTCACATCCTCCATCCGTTACAAGGGCTAAAGCCTCTTTCAATCAGATTCATTCTGATTTGAAAAGCTTCCCTATACCATCATACCACAAATATAAGTATTTTATTGTCTTTTTTGATGACTATACTTCATTTGCATGGATCACTCTTTTACAGGATAAAGCCTCTGCTATTACTGCTTTGAAGCAGTGGCTTGTGTTAATAAAAAAACCAATTTAATGCCACCATAAAAGAATGGATGTCCAATGCTGGCAGTGAATACAAATCGGATGCTTTCCTAAAGCAGCTTAAGGATGCCGGCATTACAGTGCTACAGTCTGCGCCACATATGCCACAGCAAAATGGGTGCGCTAAGTGCTTTATGTGCACCATAATGGACAAAGCTCAGGCCATGTGCCTTGATGCTTGTTTACCACAGAGTTGGTGGGAATTTGCAGTCCAACATGCTGCACATTGTTATAATAGAACCCCCATAAGTCACCTTCAATGGCAGACTCCTTATAAACTATTACACAATGAAATCCCTGATATATCACACCTTAGAGTGTTTGGCTGCGGTGCCTATGTACATATTCCAGAAGCTCGCCAGGTGAATAAACTTTCCCCTAAAAGCGAGCTAATGATCTACCTTGGTAGAGGACCTGGAATGAAGGCTGATGTCTTCATGCACATGCCAAATACCTTGTTCTATTCAGACAAGGCACTCTTTGATGAAGCTCTTTTTCCTAGGTGTCCTAAAGACAACCCTAGACGAGAGCCCTGAGGTGTAACTCAGTTAGATGATACAGTTCCACATGAGCTGTCTAAAGACAACACCACTCCTGGTGATGATGACGACCCACCACCTGAGCCTCCTATTACCAAAGGGAGAAGTGCTCCCCAGCCGGCCGCTGGATCCCCTCCTAGTACCCATACTAGAGGGATTGGATCGCAGCTACCTCCGCCATTACCCCCTGACCCAGTACCTGGTCCTAGTGAACCTAGGTGATCAGGGCGTACAAGGAAATTAGTTACTCATCCTGATAATGTCTATGGGGATAGGCCCCCTACTATGATTATTTGAGACATTGTGCAGATTCGCACATGGCGACAAATGACACAGCCGCAGCCAGGTAACTCCCAGCAGTGTCCACATCAAGATCAGTGTTACAATTCTTCCTTCTTTTTCTTGGACGCTCCCGTTCTTTGCTTCTTACTCCCATACCCCACCTTGATATGCCCATAACTCCTCATGCGCCCAACTGTTTCTGATGATCTCTTCACTGCACGATATGTCTTTACACCCTCTTCCTTGTATATCAAAGTTCACGGCGCTCCGGTGTCAGCTGACCCGCACATGACCCTGTGCAATCACCATGTTTCTTACTATAGCCATGCCCTTGTTCTGTTTTTACTCAGAACCCATATATCGCGCCATATGTTTGTTGTGTACAAACATCCTGTACTAGTATATAAGTCACACGCTACCTAGCCTGTACAGTAGACTTGACTTCTTGTGTAATACCACATTGTTGTCAATCCACGAATGACTTTACGCTCGCCCTTTTTGCTTGAGCACAACTTTGGTTCGCCTTTGCACTTGAACCCCTGAACTTCCCAACTATCACCTGTGTGTCTGAGGAGACCATGTGGTGCTTGTTCATCATCGGACTTAGTCTTGACCAACTACTTCTTATCCTGTTACCTCAGCCTGAGTGACTTAGTGACGTGCACATCGCACATAACATTCCTGTGGTAACGTTACAATCAGACAGTCTCAGGTGATGATCCTGAACAAGCCGATTCTGATTCTTCCAGTGCGCAGAGTGATACTCTGCAGGATTCAGATGAAGTAGATCAGCAATTGCTGATCTGCCTAGCTCAGGAAGGGGGAGTCAGATTTCTAGATCTTCTGCTCACCAAAGCAGTTTCACCAGTGGATCTAGAGTCACCTGATACCTCTAATATTCGCAAATGGACCTATCAGGACATTCTTAAAATGCCAAGTGATCCCCAGGAGGAGTGGCGTAATGCATGCCAAGAAGAGCTTGCCTCTCTTCGCAAACGCAAAGTCTATGATCTTCTTAACCCGCCAAAAGGCAGAAGGGTGATCAAGAACAGATGGGTATTTGACTTAAAGTCAGATGGCTGTAAAAAAGCCAGGCTAGTTGCCAAAGGCTTTTCTCAGGTTGAAGGCATAGATTATGACGAAATATTCTCACCAGTGGTATGGTTTGAGACTCTCTGGATGATGCTTGCGCTTACAGCACTGAAGGATTGGCACATCTCTGGACTTGACGTCAAAACTGCCTTCCTGTATGGAGACCTTGACGAGGAACTCTGCATGGAACAACCTGAAGGGTTTAAAGACCCTAGCCAACAAAATAAAGTCATGCGCCTTAGGAAAGCTATCTACGGACTTAAACAAGCTGCACTCGCTTGGTGGAGAGCACTGGATAAGTCTATGAGCACCCTTGGCTGCACACAACTTCAATCAGACTCAGGTCTGTTTGTGAATGAAGACAAAACAATTGTTTATGTCAATGATGTCCTCTTCCTTGGAAAGAGTAAAAAGGACATAGCTTCCCTGAAGAGATGCTTCATGGAAATATGGGAGTGCAGAGACCTTGGTGATACCAAAGAGTTCTTACACATGCGCATACTACACTCTAAGGGTAGACTCCTATTAGATCAACAGGACTACCTTCAGAAAGTGCTGCAGCGTTTTAATCTGATTAATGCCAAATCAGTACCCACTCCACTACCGGAAGGGTATCATCCATCCCCTAATAAGGGAACTGCAACCCCAGAACTCCGAGTGTCTTACCAACAAGTGATAGGATCTCTCCTATACATTATGATTGGTACATGACCAGATATCACCTATGCTGTTACCAAAATGGTGCAGTTTGCTGCCAACCCATCTGAGGACCATTACAAGTGTGCACTTTACATATGCCGCTACTTACTTGGTACCTCAAACTATGCTTTAGTCTTTGACGGCAAAAGTGATGGTATAATAGCGTACGCAGATTCTGACTGGGCTTCTGACCCGGTCACCAGAAAGTCCACTACAGGCTACTTAGTAAAAATAGCAAATGGAGTATTCTGCTGGAATTCTAGAGCGCAGAAATCTATTGCACTCTTGTCCACTGAAGCAGAGTACATGTTGCTGTGTGATACAAGCAGACAGTTGGTCTGGATTTGCTCACTCTTTAGTGAGCTTGGAATAAACCTTGGACCAATTCCATTGTGCGGAGATCATCAAGGCTCCATATTTTTATCTTCTAATCCTGTTCAGGAGAAATGGATCAAACACATTGATTTACATCACCATTACATTCGTGATGTGATCTGTGAAAAGAAGATAGAATTATTCTTCATTGAAGGAGCTGAGAACCCCACCGATCTTTTTACTAAGAATCTGGGTTGCATTAAGTTCCTTAAGTTCAGGGAACAACTAGGGCTAGAGTTTGGCTATATGCCACCCATGCACACCATGTCTGATGATGGTGATTTGTGAAGGAAGTTATAGAGAAGCTTGTGTGCTCTTCGAAGCATATGTTTCTCTATGTCCTCCGTGTCCATCGCTTCTTCTTTAATGAAGAACAGAACAGGACAGAATCACCTCTTTCTCTTCTAAGACATGGTGCGATGTCACTTCATTAGCAGACACCTGACTCTAAGCCTTATTGAACTCCGTAAGGTAGTTCACATGTCCTGTCCCTGATGGGGACATAGTAATGACACTCCAAGTTGGAAGATATCATTAATGATCATCATTCACAGCTTAATGAGACGTGTTAGAGACAGTTGTAGTCTCACTGACTCTTACGCAACCCTCACTTGATGCTCATCCCCAATGCTCATGAGGTTCTTGCTATTTGCTTAGATGCGCTTTAATTAGCTGCACTAAGCAATGGGGAGTGTTGGAACATAATAAGCACATAAGGCTCTTATCTATAGCAGTTATGACATTACTGCAAGTATGCTTTCCTATTACGGTAGTTAGGATACGTACTATACTGGGCACAATTCACCTCTGAGCGAAAAGAAGCCTCATGGCTAAGTTGAAGTGGTAATTTACGTCAGGCATATGTAAAAACGCGATATTGTGGATGCCTGTACTCATCACTTTTGTGCTTCCGGACATGATGGGGCCATAGGGTATATAATCCCTCCTATGGGGGGGGAGGCGAATACAGATTCACTCTCTTTCTCACTTGTGCACCCTCTCCACTCTATAGTCTCTCAACCTACTCAAAGGTGAGGACACCATTCCTGATAGCTGCGTGCATTGCTGCGCTTCAGAATGGGCATCACATTGAAAAATATAAGTGGCTTAGGGTGGATCAACGTCGGCATGGGAGGGAGAAGTAGAAAAGGTGTGCAGTGCTGAAGTGAGCCAGCTTCGTATTATATTGGTGCCAACACTGCCTTTGTTGAGTTACACCTGTTCAGTATGTATGGTATCATACAGCTGCAGATGGCTAAAATGGCGCTGATGCACTTGGAGATGTGTTCAAGACTCACTGGAGGGTTTAAGGTGCACCAAGTTACTATGATTGTAACCTTCGCTATTATACATACATCTGCAGCCATATGTTGTATAAGTACTGTATGTAGTGCTGAAGGGCCAATCTCGACATATTTCCCCTGACACGAGACCACTGCTTTTGCCATATCAGGAAAACAGAAAACTGGCGGAGTACCAACTCATCAATTTCTCACTTCACTACTGCTTCTTTCTGACACCACATCATTGTCCTCCATGCTCTACCTTCCCACTGCCCTCCATGCTCTACCTCCCCACCTTCCCCCCAGGTGACGGTCTTTGATCTCCTCAAGCCATGCACACTGTCCCCACACACCACCCCACTCGAGCAACCTTGATGCACTGTCTTGTTGTGAAGGTGGGAGTGTCTGCTGTCCCTCCCCTTCGACCTCATTCTGATTTGGACATTCTACCATAGCCAGGGCATACCCCTTCCCTCAAGAAGGCTCAGAAGATTTTCATGGTCCCACATTGGTGTGTCAGTTTCATTGCAACACCCTTGTCTTATAGAATTTTCGCTCTGTTTACTGGACCAACCCTCTGTTTGTTGACATCAAGGTGAGCACCTTTGTTTTCTATGCTCGACTACACAACTGACTTTGTCTAAGTTGTCAAGTCACCACCACCGTCCTTGACAGGGCATTCAAGGCTTGGTGCTATGGAGCGACATTCCATAACCCTCCTCTGCCATCACCCTCCAAGGACCATGATGCCTCCCCGCTCCTACCGACATCACAGAGTTGCAGTGGGGTGAGCTGTGTCGGGATGCCTTTGGCACCTGTGTGAGCGTTGCTGGGTCTTAACTTGTTGTGGCTGGTCCTGCTGTCCCTTGCAGGCAACCATCAGTACTCACTGCCTTATTGGTGGTCAACCCTGATTCCAACGCCACTGGGGTGGTCGGGTCAGGCAAGAGGAAGGTGGGGCAGGGCAGGAGTGGCAAGCCTGTGTCCCTTTCAAGACATGGTGGGATATTCTATTCGTTGTTGGTATCGAGGTGAGTATTGTTGTCGCTCTGCCATGTACTAGAATACTTCCTGACCTTTCTTAGGCTACTCCCATCTGATGCACCTCATCTCCAGGCTGGATGATACAGAGCAATGCTCTGTGACTCCTCCTCTGCTGTCACCCTCCAAGGACCATGATGCCTCCCTGCTCCTACCATTGTCACGGAGTTGCAGTAGGGTGAGCTGTGTCGGGATGCCTTTGGCACCTGCACACATGTTGCTGGGTCTTAACTCATTGTGGCTGGTCCTGCTGTCCCTTGCAGGCAACCGTCAGTACTTGCCACCTTATTGGTGGTCAACCCTGATCCTGATGCCACTGGGGTGGTTGGAATGGGCAAGAGGAAGGTGGGGCAGGGCAGGAGTGGCAAGCCTGTGTCCCTTTCAAGACGTGGTGGGATATTCTATTCATTGTCGGTATTGAGGTGAGTGCTGCTGCCGCTCTGTATGTACCGAAATACTTCCTCTCCCAAGTCAACCCCATCCGACATACCTCATCTCCAGGCTGGATGCTACAGAGTGACATCCTGTAAAACCTCCACCGTCACTGTTTGAGGACCATTATGCCTACCGTCGTTGTGGAGTTGCAGTGGGGTGAGCTGAATGTCCCTTCAACATAACGTGTGGATTCCTGTGGTGAGGACCAGCGAGTATATTCACCTTATATTTGCCTCTCTCACTACACGTTTTCCACAGGTCATAATGTCAACGCTTGCACATTGCATGCCATATTCATGCATGCCTTTGCCTACCAGATAATTCCACTTTTCTTACTTTTATCTCGTCTGAACATCGGTAATTGTTGGACAGTCAAATTGCTTGGGTGTCGGGTTATCGGATAGCCAGATAGTTTTTGTTTTTTTAATACAATTTTTATTTTCTGGAGTCAGTGACCAGCATACAGAAGAGTTGGTCAAGTCCACAACAAGTGCAAGCAAGGCACCCAAGAACAAGACACTGAGGTTGGAAGCTCAGGTGAGGTGAGTGACTGAGTGACCAACTGTTGGACAGTAAATGTGTCCAAGTGATGGACAGTCGGACTGTCAATGTGTCCAAGTGATGGACAGTTGAACTGTCAATGTGTCCAAGTGATGGACAGTCAGACTGTCAATGTGTCCAAGTGATGGACAGTTGGACTGTCAATGTGTCCAACTGAGGGACAGTCAGCCAGCCAGACGGTTGGACCTGGACCATGCTGACTTTACAGCCAAATCAGGACATGGATCAGAGATTTGTGTATGATGTGTATGTGACTTTCTTATGTGACATAGTTGGCAGCAGTTGGCTTAATTCCACAGTCTCTCGTGACCCAAAACAGTAACACCTCAGCTGAAACCGAAAGTCCGAATCAAACCATGCCCATTCCGAAACTTTGGCTGGCTATATAATTCTGATGATGTAATATGTTTATTCACAAGTTCACAGCAACTCCAAATATTGAAAATACATTTACAACTCGATTATTTTGGATGATGTAATAAGTTTTATTGATAATCTAACAACAACAAACATTGTGAAAAAAGTACTAAGTCAACTATTGAGAGGGGTGGTGAAATGGGTAATAGGGCATCTGGAATGGATATTGGTATTGCATGAACTGAGGGACGAATGGGGCCAGTTGTGACAGAAAGGGAGGGGGATAGTAAGGCACCTGAGGCAAGGGCCCAGGCATGTGTGGAGTTGACAGACAGGAAGGAAGGGACACTGGGAGAGGGAGGGGACTCGTGGGTCTTGGAGCCGGCTGTGGTGCCATGACCGGTGGGCTCCCGTGCCTGTGCTCATGGTGGGTAATTCCACGTCTGGTGCGTTCGGGGTAGGTAAGACGGGCTCACACATAGTGTAGGCGTAGTAGCGAGTAGCAGTGGAGTACTATCGCATTGCTCGCACGTGTGTCCTCATGTGGCATGTTCTGTGGATTGTGGCCAGTACATTGAAACAATGAACTATGTAAATGTTATTGGTGTGCAGCTTTCTGCTCGAGTTGGGGAATGTAAAATTAATAGCATTTGGGTACTACAATAATACAATATACCTACTTCTACTGTACATCCCGAAGCACACACAATGGGGAAGTTGCAGGGCACATGGTGCGCACGCTTGGCCATGCGCGTTCCTCTCCAAATTTTCCTCCTGTCGCCAAATGTTCCAGCCTTATGACTTGGAGTGCCTGGATCCAGATTGGGGTCTGGTGCACAGGGAGGCGTGTTCCTCTCCAAATTTTCGTCCTGATGCCAAGGTTCCACCTCATGACTTGAAGCACCAGATCGGGACCGATAGCAGGGGAGCGGGGAGGCAATGCTGCGAGCATCACCAGAGGGGAGTTGAGGAGAGTGCGTGTGGCATGTACATTCAGTTCCCAGCAGCTCGTCTCAAGGTCTGCCTATTGGAGGTGGGGCTGTGGCACTTGGGGCACAGGCACGGGAAGGTGGTGCACACAGGGAAGGTGAGGGAGCGATGCCGGGGAAGTACCACCCAAGCCAATGGGCTACCTGCTAGAGCCCCACATTGTAAGCGCATTTACCCAATTTGAATGCAATGACATGCACCACTATTATGCACCGCATGCCTTGCCCATGCTGCCGCCCTGGACAATGCATGTGCCTACGCAAGCCTGATTCGTGTCCTGCACATGACATGTCGCCTGGAAGAGCACCACAAGGTGCCGCGCTGCTGTGGTGGTTGGGGACACATGCGTGTGGCTTGCCTGGCTGGAGTGGCTTCGTTTGTATCACGCCAATGGGAGGTGTCTAGGCCAAAGGGAGCAGGTGACAGCGGCGCTGTGATGTGATTCATGCGGTCAAGTATTGGGAGGGAAGTGTCCAGGGAGAGGGTGTCTAGGAAGAAGGAGACGGCAGTGCTGTGGCGTGATCCATGCAGTTGGGTGTTGGGAGGGATAGGCAGAAAATGAGTGATTATGTGCTTGTTACAGAAAATGTTATTTGTTACCATTTATCAGGAATTATCTTATGAACTATTTCTTTAACATGTCAGTTTTCTTTTTGGTTGGAGATCTAATAAATATTCCCATGACTGTTCAAGGGACTGCGAAATTACAAAGACTGTCAGCAGCTGCCAGACAGCATGGCTGAGGAGGAATTTGACTAAGTATTCTGACTCCGGATTTGGACTGAGGCTGGCCCAGTTTAGGTCACATGCATGAACCTCGCTGTGGAGAGTCTAAGTTTACAATGAATTATTTTGGAAAGTTTATGTCATATTGATCAGACTCTTCCTGGGTCGCATTCTGCCTGGGAAGAGTTTGAGATTAGGTAACTAAACATTCCCACCCTTTTTGTGTGACATATTGTAACGTCTACCATGGACATTTGCCTGACTTAGGCACTTGTGTGACATGGGTTCCCTCAGGGGTAGTATTGATGGTTCACGGAGTCTTCAGGAAAGACCACAGGATGTCTACAATAGGTGCCAGTAGAGTCTCAATAAGTATAGAGGGGAAAACCTAATGGGATATTGAGCGGGGGTGTGCAGATGCTCCTAATGTATCTCCAATGAGGGTTGTTGAGGACATAATAACACTTGAAAGGTCTGGTGGTGCGAGAGTTGAGATATTCAAAGATGAGGTGACACATGGTATTTGGCGGGTAGATCACAGTTGGGCTGTCCACCATCCATGAGGAGTTGGAATGGGGAAGAAGGTCATGGGGATCCCCTTGGTCTCAGGGATATGCCGGAGCTAGCTCACTAAGGGACACTTGGCCCTTGTATAGACAATAGGATTGGAGAGGTATTTGAAGAAGACCAAGATGGGGATCCTGGTCTGTACTACTACAAGCTTAAATACACCTAAGGGAGCCAGTTCTAGCTCCACTCAAACGCATAAGTAGCCAATAGCGTAAGTAGAGCAAACCCTAGTACAGCGATCCTAGGGATCAGTCATCCGTATCATAATGTCATATACATAGAACAATAGGAAGCATCAGTCAGCATAGTAATCCACATCACATACAACAATGGGGGTCATCAGTCAGCACAACATGAGGTGGTTAGATCTGAAGTCCATGACACATTACTCCTGACACATCGGGTCATCACAAACATGTCAGAGTCCACAACCAGGCCAGGCAGTCTGAGAACGAAATGTAACACATATGAATGTTTGAGAATGATCAGACTCTCCAATGAGAATAAACCCAGATAAGGAGAGTTTGACATCTCCCTACCAGGAATCCCTTGGGCTGGAAAACTCAGAGAAGAGTTTAATATTTCCCACACAGTTTCTTTTGCCTAATTTTTCACCAGAGAGACTCAAACTCTTTATTCAAAGTTTAAATAAAAGTAAACTGTGGGAATCCTTTAACACTTCTTAAGGTTTACTTCAGGTTTTTTTTAAATTAAACCCTCATTTGCATGCAGTGCCATGGGTGTTGATAGCAATTGTCTTTGCCACACAAGCCTTACACATTGCCTTGATAGTTGCATACGGGTCCATCTTTGCTGTTCATCACAAGTTGGACTTACGCCATGGTAGTGTTACAAAAGGACAGGGGAGGAAGAGCACACATCCAGCTCATTGTGCCGAGTGAGGGTGGCTCTCAGGAGCTGCTGCAGCTGATGTGGAATTGGGTCGAGATCAAGCAAAGTATACCATGCTCCTTGGTGAGTGTCATGCTCGAGTGCTATGACAAGTGGAAGTGTGAGTAGCCAATGGGCAGTAGCATGACTGGATGAATGGCCGATCCAGTTTATTTAGTTGTGGTTGTGTAATTTGTTCGAGATAAAAGAGCTCTCATTTAGGCGCCTGTGTGATTTGGTTTAATGGAGTTTCCCCATCCCTTTGAGATGCTCCCAGCTTGAATCCCTTGGGACAGACCAGCATGCACGGATAAGTGAAGAGCAGATAGCAAGTGGTATTATGTAGAAAAAAAGGCAGTATGTTTTTGGTGATTATAGCAAGGATCTATGCAAACTGTCTATCGATTCACTCTAGATTGTCAGGTCCCGTCTTTCAATTCGGTGTCCATGTGCCCACACTTACTCCCGTTCGCCCTGCCTTTCTCATGCATTCCATTGGCAGTGGTGGCAAAGTACTCGAGTTTCGCAAGAGGGTCTGTGTGGATAGTCTTAACTCTTCCTTCCAGTTTGTGGGACACACTTCGCTGTGCACATCCTTCAAATTGCCGCACCACATCAGCATGCCATCCGCCGACGATGAAGAAAAAAAAGTACTTACGGTGAACTGGAATGCCTGCACGAGACGCAGCACCTCGTCAAAGGACCGTCCGACCGGCAGGTCGTTCATCGTAATCTGCCTATGAGGTATCACCATCAGGTCAGTCATCGATTGTAAGAGGAGAACTGTACCTGAGTATACCCTGGGGTCAATGAGGTAGCTCGTGCGGAATGTGATGCCTTTGTCCTCACTCAGACACCCGTACTCATGTACCACGCGCATGTTGCAATCTGCGAGCAGCGGAATGCACAGGTCAACCCCAAGGCCACCAACACTGCGCACCTGCTGAGTCCACGCATGGTGCGATTACTCCGAGTCGGTCGATATGGCTGCCACATGTACGCATAATCAATGAGTCCATCCATGACTTAGCTCAAGAAAAGGCGTACCGAGCACTGTAGTGTTGAGGCAGGCAAATTTGGGGAGCGTGTCGTTGAACGTGAGGATTTTGGTAGGGCACACAAAGGTGAAGTCACTACAGCCAGAAGTGGGGGAAAATGAGGAAGCGGATGCGCAAGAAATTTGGGACATGCATACAGAGGGTAGAACATCAGGATAACCCTGAGATGACCAGGTCAGAAAAGGGTGAGGGAGAAAGAAATAAGTACCATTGACCAAGGTAGTCTGCCAAGGAGACCTCCTTGAAAGCACTGTCTACGAGAGCAGTGACGCTGAATACTGGTGCAGGGTTCTGGATAGTGGGAGACATCTTGGTACTTGGCAGAGAAAAAAAAAGTGGGGAGCGTCCAAAGATGGTTGTCTGATTTATATATAATACGCTGATGGGCAACGACGCGTTCTTTGGACTTGTTTGGATTCCCTTCCAATCACGGTAGGCAGGTTGCTGTACTCATCTCGGGAAGCCTTGAGTTGTGTGTACCGGGGCTTGGGCCATGTGATCAGTCTCCATTTGTTCTACACTTGAAACCCGTGTACTAGCATTATTGGGTATCTTCAGTTCAAGTTGGTCTCGCTGCTTCAAGGAGATATCATTGTCTCCACTCAAAATACGCCCACGTGCGTCTCGTGTCCCCTGCACTTACTTGTATCCGTCCCACCTGTCTGACTCTGACTCCCAGTCTGGACACCAAACCTCCATGTGAGAGAGTGCTTCCTCAATAATGTCACTGCCATCGTGGTCTGGTCATAGCAAGAAGCCCCGAACTAAATGACAGAACCACATACCTACAGCCCTTGTATGCACTCACACATTCGTGAAAAGCAGATGAGGGCAGGCCAGTTCCTCACAGAACCGCCCACCAAAGCTGATCCTAGCATGGCACTCACAAGTGTCCTACTCATGACGTCGACATACTGTGCGCCATTAGGCATATGTCTACTTGCACCCCTTCTGTTGTTCCTTCTCCCGCTCTACTCGTTTGACTGGACTTTTCGAGAACAGAGCTTCACAGAGATCGCACAATCTGATGAGGTGCATCTCACGCAGCTCCATAGTTCCCGTCCCAAATTAGTTGCAGACTCGATCACATGCTTGAGCAGCCCTTTCACATAGATCCGGCAGGCAACTCACTCCCCGCTGCTACTATGTGATGTGCATCGATATTTACTTTTACGACCACAGGGACCGCTACACATGCTGTGGTAACAGTGGCCACAGGGGGTGCGACAGATGCAGCGTAAGCAGACGAATGGGCATGGAGGCAGTCTAGGACATCAAGTTCATTCGCACACATCATACATGGCCCAACTAGTACGATTACGAGACCATTCGGCAATGGACGCACTTATCCTTCTTCGTCATGTCCACCAACTAC
The DNA here is from genome assembly GCA_021527035.1 of Lactarius vividus. Classification (NCBI taxonomy): domain Eukaryota; kingdom Fungi; phylum Basidiomycota; class Agaricomycetes; order Russulales; family Russulaceae; genus Lactarius; species Lactarius vividus. The sequence goes on along the minus strand of JAKELG010000199.1, from coordinate 48,112 downwards.
ATTAAGAAAATAACTTGCACGGGAAGATTGGTTCCCAGAACGCTGTAAACCGACGATCTGTCCTATGCAAATGTGTGTTCGACCGATGACTGAGACGGAGTAAAAGTTTGAGGAGATATTTTCATCACAAATACTAGAACATACGAACCAGATCAATAGCCATAATAAAGTCCGCAAATGACTCGTCAGAGTGCTCTTGAGGAGATGCGGTAAGGTATTGTCGGAGCTTCGAGTCAATGTTTGCCTCTCGATAGTGAACCTCCGCGCGGGTTAAGGCTGATTCCGGTGAAATGTGTGAGAGACGTAAAAAGGTGGCATGCTTCAAGATGAGGATAACAGCTGCGACAAGCGTTAAATACGGCCTAAAAATGGTAAAGTGAAATACCCAAGATCAAATGATAATTTCTAAGACTGGTAGGGACGAGCTAAATAAATAAATATCATAAGCAAGGAACAAATGACGATGATACAGGCGAACACATTTTGAATGGTTGGAAAGGACATAATCTGGTGTACCTGATCAAGAAGTGAGATGTGCGGTTGAGTAAACGTGGGGAAAGAACTTACAGGCTGAAGAACCAAATGTGAACACCTTTAGGAGGCAGGAAAAGAGGGTATGAACGCACGGACTGGTAAGTAATGAATGTGTACAATCAATGTGGAGTGACAGGAGTGATCAAGAGTCCAAAATACGCAGGAAGAAAAAGAGCGACTCACGTGCTGATGGGTTGAGAGACAAGTCGTTAGCAAGGTTGAAACACAGCGAGCCACGGCAGCCACTCACCGACTGGAGAGCCGGGGACAGGCGTCGTCAGCAGGCTGAAAACACAGCGAACCACGGCAGCCACTCACATCCTAAAAAGCCGAGGACAGGCGTCGTCAGCAGACTGGAAACACAGCGAGCCACGGCAGCCACTCACCAACTGGAGAGCCGAGAACAGGGGTCGTCAGCAGGTTGGAAACACAGCGAGCCAGGGCAGCCACTCACCAACTGGAGAGGCGAGGACAGGCGTCGTCAGCAGGCTGGAAACACAGCGAGCCACAGCAGCCACTCACATGCTGGAAAGCCAAGGACAGGCGTCGTCAGCAGGCTGGAAACACAGCTAGCCACGGCAGCCACTCACGAACTGAAGAGCCGAGGAGAGGCGTCGTCAGCAGGCTGGAAACACAGCGAGCCACGGCAGCCACTCACTCTCTGGAGAGCCGAGGACAGGCGTCGTCAGCAGGCTAGAAACACAGCGAGCCACGGCAGCCACTCACGAACTGGAGAGCCGAGGAGAGGCGTCGTCAGCAGGCTGAAAACACAGCGAGTCACGGCAGCCACTCACGAACTGGAGAGCCAAGGACAGGCGTCGTCAGCAGGCTGGAAACACAGCCAGCCACGGCAGCCACTCACGAACTGGAGAGCCGAGGACAGGCGTCGTCAGCAGGCTGGAAACACAGCGAGGAACGGCAGCCACTCACTTCCTGGAGAGCCGAGGACAGGCGTCGTCAGCAGGGTGGAAACACAGCGAGCTACAGCAGCCACTCACCAACTGGAGAGCCGAGGACAGGCGTCGTCAGCAAGCTGGAAACACCGCGAGCCACGGCAGCCACTCACATCCTGGAGAGCCGAGGACAGGCGTCGTCAGCAGGCTGGACACACAGCGAGCCACCGCAGCCACTCACTCTCTGGAGAGCCGAGGACAGGCGTCGTCAGCAGGCTGCAAACACAGCGAGCCACGGAAGCCACTCACATCCTGGAGAGCCGACGACAGGCGTCATCAGCAGGCTGGAAACACAGCGAGCCACGGCAGCCACTCACCAACTGGAGAGCCGAAGACATGCGTCGTCAGCAGGCTGGAAGCACAGCGAGCCACGGCAGCCACTCACCAACTGGAGAGCCGAGGACAGGTGTCGTCAGCAGGCCGGAAACACAGCGAGCCACGGCAGCCACTCACATCCTGGAGAGCCGAAGACAGGCCTCGTCAGAAGGCTCGAAACATAGCGAGCCACGGCAGCCACTCACTTCCTGGAGAGCCGAAGACAGGCGTCGTCAGAAGGCTCGAAACATAGCGAGACACGGCAGCCACTCACTTCCTGGAGAGTCGAGGACAGGCGTCGTCAGCATGCTTGACATACAGTGAGCCACAGTAGCCACACACTCTCTGGAAATTCGACGACAGACGTTGTCAGTAAGAGTCACATTAAGCCGTCAACGGTAGTCGCTCACAAACTGGATCGCAGAGTACCATCGTTCATGGTCAGTTCAGGCGATCTCACACTGCGAGTATCACCTGTCACTCACCCACTACGCGTTGGGCGGTCATGAGACATGTATCACAATATATAACTTTATTAACACTTACCCAAATGTATGGAAACGGGAACAGACATTCCTGAACAATCTGTCTGACGTCCATGCCAGTACGGGAACGGACACTGCAATGCTTGTCGTCATCCTCGCTCACTTTTCCCTGTCTATTAACGCACTCACCGCCCCAAAGCTTGTTTAACACTTAATTCTAAATTTCCCATCTGCACAGCCAGCAGCATTAATCTGACGATATCGTCATTCAAAGCTGCGGCTGTCATCTCAATAAGCCAATCACAGCCCATATTTTGCTTGTGCATTTCTGCCCAAAAGCGTTAGTATGTTACTCGATATTCACCTCTCAGCTCACTTTCTAATCGCACGAATCTAACACCATTATCAAGGGCACGCAGGTAGTACTCTTCAAATCGTTTCTCCGCCACATCAGACACATTGTCATCTTGGCTTCCGAAATCCTGGACATCGATTTGAACATTTCGTTGGAATTGATCATATTTTGTAAACACAACAACGATGGGGACTGAAAATTATCTCATTATTACCGTCACGAACGTTCGTAATGACCCACCATTCCCGTCAGGACAGATGTCCTTCAAAAACCTCAGATCGAGCTCTGGTCGTTGGTTGTCCATTGGCACGCAGTACCTCAAAACAATATGACCTTCAGTTGGCATAATCGTGAACACTCGAAAGTCCAAACCATATTGCATGCAATCTGTCTCGCAGTCGCTTTTCACTACACTTGCGTCGAATGAAATCTTGCAGAATGTCGAGTTCCTTTTTGCTACCCGACTCGATACCGCGAGAATCATGAAAAACGTAGCCCTTATTATTGGAGAACACGAGTTCGTCATCGATCGTGTGCTCGCCTCGCTGACGCCAAGTTTAGAGGCAACCGAAGAGAAGCACTGTTGTCACTAACATTCATGGATGGGTCGAGTCTAACCTGGTCGGAAGTGAGATCACATTCACAGACGAAAAGGTTGAACTGCGTACCTCCTCCCCTCCCCGGTAGATGATAGGGCTCTCTGTCGTTTCACAGATTCGCTGTAGGATCGACGTCTTCCCTGCGTTCGCCCTTCCTATAATAAGCACCCGGAACTGGACTTCTGGAATTTGGCGACGGTGTTGCTGGATGACGTTGTTTGAGAAGGTGGGCCGGGAGCCAAGAACGCGAATGACGCCTGCCAACTATAGGAGAAATTTAACGGCCTTCTGGCACCGGTGAACAACCAAACACCCACGGGTTTAGGTTTCCCGTACACAACAGTTACGGTAACGCAACGGTCGCTATCTGGAATGCCTCTCAGCATGAAGTGGACTGTATTAGGAACAAGACACCCCCACCTTCCAGACGGACAGACTTGGAGTCTCCAAGTTCGTATGGTTCAAACTTGACTGAAATCTCAGCAACCCTTTTTTTGAAAAGCGCTCGCTGAATGATCAACGTTGCACCGGTCTGAGTTCTAACATGGCTGTGCGGAAGAAATTAGCATTCGGCGGTGAGGGAAAACACGACGAACATGTCGGGTTTCCAAAGAACAGAGGCCCAGTTCTTGAATTTGTTAGACTTGTACTTGACACCGGCATCGTCCTTGAAAACGAGCTCGAGGTCGGCTGTAGGACGTGTCTTGATAAAATCGACAGATATTTCTACGCGAGCATCAACCCTACCCAGAAGCAATGGTGGGTCTCATATACCTTTCAAATGAATATATCTGTACGTGAACTGGTTAGCCGATGGTTAAATGGAAGCCGTTGGACTTACTGATCTTGATCGATCATATCAGTTGCAGATCGTGAATTGGATTCCATCTCAAGATATAAGGAAATTGGTTTTCTAAGCTTGGGTGCTGTGTGAAGAACTCTGATGAAGCAAAGATGGGTGGAGGAGCGACGGATGGAGGTAGACAGACGCAAGAGAGTCGTGAGACACGCACGTGTGAAAGCAGCGCACTGAGGAAGCGCCGTTCTGTTCCTATTTTCTCCGAGTCTTCCATGACAACCCGACAACCTTCCTAGAACCGTCAACAGGGTAGTCGACTACGCCGATTGGATCGACTTGTGGCTGTTGGGATTTCTTTTTAATAGCAAACCTATCTCATTACTCTCCTTGACAAAACCTCCCTCAACCTGTGACCCTCTCAACACCCCACGCAAAATTACAAAACACAAACCAGGCCTACCGCCCAAATGTAGTGAGTACGCTACTATCTTCGCTTAGGATAGAACTCAAAAAGGACCCAGGTGCCCCCTGCTGATCTCAGGGTCTGCGATGCAAAGAAAGAGTTCGCTACCCTCTCTATCTCACTCGCCGACCTGGCCACTGATCCCTGCTGCCCAGTCTCCACCACATGACCCGCGTCACGAAGACGCCACGATATAGTCTGAGCTCACGCTCTATAATGCGAGGATATCAGGTAGTGATCGTGCAAGATCAACGAAAAGGAGAGTGGCCATCCGGATGGAGACCCATACCCTTCTTTCCATAGAAAAAAAGGTTAAGTCGTAAAGAGTGTGACGATCGAATGAGAAAGATATGCACGCAAAGAAAACACCCAAAAGAGAAGAAAAAATGAATTGCATAAGTTCAATTCATGCGTACACACTATCCCTGCTCGGTGTCCCAATGCACCCCCGAAGGAAAGACGATGCAGTGTAATGCCGATCCCAGCGGAGATCGCGTCCATAGTGCCAGCTTCGATCATCAGCTTAGCCCGGAGGCGGAGCGTACAAAGCGCCTGCACATCCGGTAATGGCGATTCGACCTGCTTGCATCGTGTGTGTGTCCCGACCGTGTCCGAGGGCTTGAAGCGACACCTAGTATCGATCAGTCAGAGAAAGAGCCAAGGGGGAGGCTGATGCATACCTCATCTGAAGTGCGGTTGAGACTTGGCTCGAGTACCTCGAGCCCTGCGCCCGTATTTCCCACCGTACCTACTAACCGCCCGCACGTATGCATGCCCACATCCGGCGTGAGAACGAGAACGAGCTCCTTCAGTGAGCCAGCAAGCGCGGAAAATAACGCCACGGGGTGCAGGCCATCGTACAGCGTGCTCGCGATGCATAGCGTCATGCAGCGGAGGAGATGGAGATGTGCAAGTGTGGCTGCGAGGCCGGAGCTGCGATCAAGCACCGCAAGGTATGGAGCGGTGGCGGGTGGGACGTCGTGCGGTGCAGGGGGGCAGGCCAACGAAATGGGGTAGTGCGAGGTGCATGAGACGTGCGCAGCCTGGAGTAGCAAGAAAGTCAGGTGCGTAAGCGCGCCTGGCGCCGCGGCGAGCAGCCCCGCGTCGAAGGCCAGCTGTATCAGCGCTGAGAGAGAACGCATTGAGCGGAGCGCCCGGGCCAGCACGAACACGAAGGACGGGCCGTGCGCAGCCGGATAGCGTCACGAGCGCTGTGAGGTGAGGTACAGCAGCCAGCCAGCGATGCATGTGTCGTTTGGGATGACCCGGCACTGAGTGGGATGACGTTCGCTGGTACACTCGGGAACATTTCGGAAATGCACTGGAAAGGAGGGTAAGACGGGCCATATAATGCTGGCATATCGGCCAAGGCCATTGGGATTGGGATGGCGAATATCTGGAGATAGAAGTGATGGCAAGTGGGTAGGAGAGTGGGGCCATGGGACACTGGAGATGTGGGAAATGGTCTTGGAGCGTCCTCTTCCCCTGGGGAAACGTAATATGGAAGTAGTGGTTGTCCGCCGGTGTAGGGATATCAAGATGGAGGGCTGAGAGATCATAGATGATGGTGAGTGGTGAGACTGGGCACGTCTTGGTGTCATAAACTTGAGACTGCTTGAACCTACGTGAAGGACGGTATAGTGCAAAGGTTGTAGGGAGGGGAAGGAACTGGCTGGTTGGAAGTAAGGCTGCCCAAGTAGTGTGTGAACAGGCATGTTGGAGCTGTGTGCAGGAAATGACAATAGAAGCTGCAGAGAGTCACATGTGATGCATTCTCATCGATCTCGGTTCTTCTATTTTGATTCCATCCACATCTTGACGATCTTCAGGTCCCACCTTCAACCAAGGCATTCCTGGGTGAGGCAAAGATAAAAATATTGAGTTGCACTTCCTTCACACAGCATTCAGCACAAGCTAGGCTCTACTGGGAACAAAACTGTTGAGACGTGACTGATTCAAGTCACATGTCTTGTGGGATATGATTGAGTCATTCCCTTCCTTATACGGTATCTGACCCTTATGGTTAGATTTGGACTTCCGGACTTGTATGGACCGGTTATTGTTTATCTTTATTTTCTAGATCCTTATTAGGTTCTTATTGTTCTTGTTATTAAGATACCGGACTTAACCGCTTTAAGTGGTCTTATTGTTCTCTGCCCTCCAATGGCATTTCTCCCTCTGGCACACAGACCAGGTGTATTTTGTTTGAATCACCAGTGCGCACAGACCATTATTAGCTAAGCGTCCTGTATATAAGGACTGCTGTTTTCGCCTTCACACTTAAGAGTTTCTTCTACCTCTGAAGTGTAAGTCCCTTTACTACTAAGCCTCTCTACCTTACGCTGACACTAGTATAGTACTTGTTTGTCCTTAGGTGTGTAGCGCTGGTATTAGAGTTTCTTCTACCTCTGAAGTTACTTGTTTGTCCTTAGCATTCCTGCTATTCTTTGTCTCGCTGTTAGTGCTGCCCGCTCAACAGGTTATGGGCCCTGGACGCTCATACTAACAGCCGTGTCTCCAGATCTACCTCGTGTCTTTGTGTAACGCTACCACAGCGCTTAGTTCGACTTGAACTTGTACAAAGGCGTTCACGACTTAGCTGATCGTTGACTTATCCGCAGGGTTTCGATTAGTCCGTAGAATACGACTAAGGCGATCCACAGCACTCGTCCCAATAGTACTAAGGCAACTCCGACTTGACGTGTCGAAAGGGCCAGGGTCCTAGACTCAAAGGTCAGGCTTCAGAGGAGGGCGTCTCCCTTAGAAGTAGGGAAGTGTGGAAGTCCTCTTTAAAGGCAAGTGAGAATAGTGGTATTGAGAAGAAGACCAAGATGGCGTATCTTGGTCTTCACCGTCCACTATTTATACATATTACAGAGGTCGCTTTAAAGCTCCTCTCTAAGACGACTACTATGTTACGCCCCAGCCGGGACGTTTGGGATTCTGTCGGAAGAACTTCGGTATGAGAAGCTCGGCTGAATGGGTCTAGAGCGGATAAGATGATCGGCGGGCAAGGGGTTTATTCCTTGCAATGAAAATGTACGAGAAGAGAGGGCGGCGCTGTGCACTCGAGAGTGAGATACAACTTGGCTGGATTGAAAACGAAACTAAGACGAGTTGTTACAGTCTGTTCTACGTGCTTATATATCTTACAAACTGGGTTTATCGGGACTGTTTTCTGTATCGTACTACTGCCACGTCAAGAGAAACTTATGAGCTGTCATTCTTCGTCAATTCTCCGACGAGTCTCCGAACCACGTCACCATTTGGTCACGTGTCACGTGATCGTGACACTACCCCCTTCCTTAAGCCCGTTGTCTCCCCTATCGGCGGCGTCTTCGATGCGTCTGACGCGCTCTGGGTTAGTACGATTATACGGTTCCGGGCGAGGTGTATGGATAATCCGCCTTGGGCAAGGCGCCCCAAACCCTGGGTGGTGGACCGGGACGCTACAGCGCGTCGCGTGTTCGCATAAAATATGGGGTCGGGGGCATAGTCGGGCGGGATGGTTCTGGTCGCAGTAAAGGCAGATAGATCCGCGGGATTCTTCTCCGTGCAGCTCTGGACGGGTGAGGGGGGCGTTCCCTGTAAGTGGGACAGGTAGGTCGCGTGGGCGGGGAGGAATAGGGATCGGTGCTAAACCCTCCAGATGATCGAGATGTGCACGATATCTGCGATCGTTGGACTCGGCTTCGTTAATGTGATATATGTCAAGCCCGCGGGGCAGGGGCTGTGGGAGAAAGGGGAATAGACGTGAAGAGATATTGGAAGCGCGAAGGCGTCGGTCAATGTCTTCTGCCCCGGCGAGCCAGTCGTTCCATGCGATGTCTAAGTCCCTCATGCGAGCGAACAGATCTTGCTTGCGTTTCATCGACATCCAAAAGCGGTGGACATCTGCGGCCGCTCCCGGGTCTGCTACCAGAGCTAAAGCTCTGTCTACCTCGTTACGTGCTGTGTGATCAGCTGCGAATAACGCCAGTGAATGCCCAGTAGGGACGCCAGCATCTGTCCGAGCCGGCATAGGGAGGGCACAGAGTGGCTTGTAATACTGTGGCTTGTCTTTCCCTTCGGTTCCCAGGGCCACCGGCTGCTCTTTCTGGTTAATAACGAAACGGATGTATGGCGCCTGGCCTTGCGACCCATCTTCGAAAGGGATCTTGAAGGTGTAGGGTTCAGTGCGCCTCGAAACCCGCCATCCTACGCCCGGGTGTTCGGGACCAGGGAGGAACGCCGGCCTGAAGTCTATAGCTTCCGCTGCCCCTCCAGTCGACGATGGTGTGACATAAGTAGGTTCGGAGGAGAGATCGGAGGACGAGGGCGCCGTACGAGGTGCGGCTGCAGGGAGGATCGGAGACGGGGTAGTCTCGGGATATACGATTGGAGGTGGGACATCGTCCGGATAGAGTCCCTGAGCTCGGATCCTTTCCGCAACGAGTTCTTCCACCTTATCACGTTGTAGTCTTTCACGTCGGTTAGCGCGTGCCCTAGAGTGGCGGCGCCAACGCCCGTCTGGTTCACGGTAAGTTGCATACCCGAAAGAGTCGTCTCTAGTACGAGGGGAATCGGCCCTAGCGTCGTGGTCGTTGGCTACCCACGACCAAGCCTCTACTTGCCGCTCGATAAAGTCCGTAGCCGTCAGCGAGAGTTCCCAGTGCTGTACGCGATAGTGCATAGGGGGATGTCTTTCTCCATAGCCGAAGGGATCCATCGCCAGGTTGTTGATTTCCAGTCCTGCTACGCGGGTTTTATATTCTTGTACCAGATCAGGCGCGTGTACTCCAGACTCTGGCTCCCAGCTGTCATGAGCGTCGGAATACCCTTTCCAGTGTACGAGATACTGGGTCGTCCGCTTTCGACCGACTTTTCGTTCTCCCCGAATTTCTTCGACTTCCCACATCTCTTCCCCATCTACTATATCGGGTAGGGGTTCTTCGAAGGTCTTCCCATTGAACGTGGTTTCCGTATATGGCATGAGGAGGGATGCGTGGAACACGTTGTGAACTTTCCAGTGCTTCGGGAGTACCAGCTGATAGGAAGTCTTTGATACTTCGCTTGCAACGATGAAGGGTCCGTAACGCTTTGGAGCAAGTTTGGCCGTCGGATGCGAAGTTTTTAAATGTTTCACTTCGAGCCATACTTTCTGTCCCCTCTTGTACCCTTCGAATTTAGAAGTCTCGACCCAGGATTCTTGCGCCTTCTTCATGGCTTCATGGGCGGTGGCGCGGACTTCTGTCAGTAACTGTAGTCGCTTCGTTGCTTCCTCTGCATTTGTCTTGGTGCTGGCAGGTTGGTGTACGCAGGGAGTAAATCTGAAAAGGAGTTCGAAGGGCGCTTTCTTCGTGGTTTCTGACTTCCATGCGTTGAGGGCATATTGAGCTATAGACAGCCACTTGGCCCAATCGTTGCAGTGATTACCGAATATTCTGAGATATTGTTCTAGGCGTTGATTCGTCCGTTCCAACTGTCCGTCGGTTTGAGGATGATAGGCTGTACTGATATTTTGCTCGATTTTCAATGCCTTCGTAATTTCTCTGAATACTTTTGCGGTAAATCGTGGGTCTCGATCCGAAATCACCTTTGCCGGAAGTCCATAGTGCGGGAGTACTCGATCTAGGTATAGCTTAGCCACCCCTAGTGCGTCTATGGCTTCGTTGCACGCGATGAAGATACTACACTTCGTGCAACCTTGATCTGTAATTGTCAAGATCGTATCGTAGCCTTTGGATTTGGGTAATTTTGTAATGAAATCCATTGCGATGACTTGAAAGGGTAGACGAGGTGTGTCGTGAACGATGGGGTAGGTGGGGATTTTTGCTCTTCCTGGCATGTTCTTGTTGGCCTGACATGGAAGGCATCCTTTGATATATTCCGTCACGTCTTCCTTCATCTTGGGCCACCAGTAGTGTCGTTGGAGCGCATCTATGGTTTTTGCGATTCCCGGGTGTCCTGCTGTAGGAAGGTCGTGAAATGATGAAATTACCCCCCTCCGAAGATCGTCATCGTCCACGATGACTAGGCAGGAATCACGAAAGAATAGCCCGTCGTCCTGGTCAAGGGTGAATTGTTTTTTCCAAGCGAGAAGTTCGTCTTCGTGCGTCGATTGTGCGGCTTGGAGGCGATCGTCAAGAATCGATACGGCGATTGCTGTGATGAAGAGGGATGGTGGTAGCACGATGACCTCCGCATTGTCATTGGAGTCGTCTGAGTTGAAGCCTGGATGTCGAGATAGGGGATCCGCCTGTAGCAGATGTCCTGGTCGATGGACCAACTTAAGGTTATAGTCTGCCAGCACGTTCACGAGTCTAGCTACTCGCCGACTAATCTTCTGAGGGTGTTTATAATGTAGAAGGTTTGCGTGGTCAACATAGACTGTGACCGGAAATGGTCCCCCGATTAGAAGATGTCTCCAATGTTCGAGACCTCTGATGAGTGCTAGAAACTCCCTGTCATAGATATCGTAGTTTTTCTCGGCGTCCGAGAATGTTCGCGACAGGTAACCGACGACTTGAGCCTTTCCCCGACTGTCCTTTTGGGTTAGTATGGCCCCGTTTGCATATGCGGACGCATTGGTTTGGAGTTCATACGGGAGTCGGGGATCTGGTTGTTTCAACGCCGGCCTGCTGGTAGCGATGTCTAGCAGTCGTGACAGGGATTGCGTATGTTCGTTGGTCCAGATGAAAGGGGTATCTTTCTTCAACAAGCTGTTTAGTGGTCTTGCGATACTGGCGAAGTCTCGGATAAAGGGTCGCTGATAATTCAAAACTCCCAGTGTCGACCTGACTTGTCGGACCGTGGTTAACGTCCTCAGCCAGTCGCGTAGTCCTGAGACCTTATCGTCTCCCATCCGGATAATGCCTTGCTTGATGGTCATCCTGAGATAGTCAATCTCGCGGACCTCAAAGGCGCATTTACTGAGTTTCAAGAAGTAGCTTTCGATTACGAAGATCTGTAGCACCGCTCGTACGATGATTCTGTGGCGTTCTAGATTATCTTCGGTGGCCATTAGTACGTCATCCATATAGACGTAGAGTTCCCCCGGGTATTGGTCGAGTAGCGGTCTCAGCATACGATTCATGGCGCGGCTAAACGTTGCAGGTGAATTTGTCAAGCCGAAGAACATCACCATGGGTTCGAAGAGACCTAGTGGCGTTTTGAAGGCCGCTTTCCATTGGTCTCCCTCTTTGATTCGGATATTGTTATATCCCCATCGTATATCGAATTTGGTAAAGAGGTTCTTATCCCCGAGAGATGTTAGAATGCCTTCAATGAGGGGAAGAGGGTATTCATCTCGTATAGTCCATGCGTTGAGTGTTTTGTAATCTTGAACCGGCCGTAGCGTTCCATCCTTTTTCTTGATAAAGAAGATAGGAGAGGCATACGGCGATTTGGATTCGCGGATATAGCCTTTGCTTAGATGTTCAGACAAGAAAGCACGAAGATTCTCCAATTCAGTAAGGTTCATGGGGTACAATTTGGTTCCTAGGCTAGCTGGAGCTCCTTCCTTTAGTACTATAGCGTGATCGTCCTCTCGCTCTGGTGGGAAGCGTTGCGCGGCTTCCTCCGAAAATACTACGGCGTACTCCGAGTAAGCATCTGGTAAGGTCATTTTTTGATTAGCTCCACTTCCGCTCGCGATCGCCATTTTTTGTGCGATAGTTTCGTTAAGTTGTTCCCCCCCTTGTTCGAGATGGAAAGGTCCTCCGTCGTATGTGCGGGTTCCCCAGTCTATGATGGGTTTACGAAGCTCGAACCATGGGAGACCCAGGATGACACGGCATGATCCCAGATTGGTAACGAAGAACTCCAGAGTTTGCTTCTCTTTTCCATCCCATAGGGTCAAGAGGCACTGACGTGTTAATGCCCCATTGGTGTTCGCTGTCCCATTGGCATTGCGTACGTCAATCTGTTCGATAGGTGACGTGATGAGCCCGAAGAGTTTTACGGCTGAGTGATCTATGAAATTTCCCGAGGCTCCTGTGTCCAGGAGGACGCAGACTTTTTGGTTTGTGCCAATTACCTCTGCTTGGAACGTGAGTGAATTACTTCTGATGCTTTGAAGCGCGTTGATTTCCTCGGTATCCTCAGTTGCCGTATCAAGAAGTAATGTCGATATAAGACTATGTCTTTCCGAGGATCCCAGTTTGAGTAGGATATCTCGGGCGTCATCGACTGTGGGTGTTTTCGGTTCTTCCTTCTTTTCTTCGGTAGTGACGTTGTTGACTTTTTGACCCTTCTTAGGGCATTTGTTCGATAAGTGTCCTTGGGCCATGCATCGGAAGCATCTCCCCTCGCGTTGACATTTTTCCTTTTCTTCTGGCGTACGTTTGCGCTGCCAGGCTGGTTTGCTGTTGGTCTGGACGTTATCCACGTCCATGGGGACTACCTGATTGTTATTCGAGGGTCGTGTCGGCTTAGCCGTCTGTGTAGGTCCTGTCTGGGGCACTCCTTTTCCCCCGTTGATCTGGGCTATGGCGTTGGTTATGGTTCGGAAACGCTGAGATTCTTCTCTCGCTGCGTCTTGCCATTCCTTCATTGTCTTTGGTATTTTAGGACGACGCAGGCATCCGATCAGCAGCCCCTTTTTGAGTCCGCGGCGGAAGAATTCCAAGGTTCCACTGGCATCCAAATCCCAGTTAGCGGCTGTCGCCAGGCGTTCGAAGGTGGCGATGTACGAGTCTACGTCGTCATTCTTCATCGTGAGTGAAATTAGTTGCTGATGGGCGTTCTGTTCACTCAATGTATCAGTCCATGCGTCTTTGAACGCGACTTCGAACGTGTTCCAGAGGGATTCATCGGTCTCGTCCAACTTCGGTACGAGCGTTGTGATACTTTTGTCCAAGTCGCGACTGATTTTGTCAGCCCAATCATCGACCGTCGGGCCTCTGATATAGGAGAGCGCCAGTCCGACTCTTGAGTACGGGATCACCATAAGCTCATGATTCCGATTTACGCGTCTGAACTGATAAAATTCCCTTAGGAACTGAACGCTTTTTTGCCTATCACCGGTAAATTCCTTCGGTGGTTGTCCTTTCAGTGCGCCTGTCTCTAAGGCGGGTTTCGTCGTCATTGTGGGCGGTTTAGAGGAGTAAGAGAGGATGGGAAGGGCGGGGGGAAGGATCTTCGATCGAGTATGTCTTTTTTCGGATGATCCGGAGTCAGAAGACGAGCTGATTTCTTTAGCAGGCGTCCTCCAAGTGTGCGTGTCGCTAGATATTTGTCCTAGAGTTCCTAGCCCCCACAGCGAGGGATTCTCAATTCGGCTGGAATTGTGCGTATACCAGTTGTCTTTTTCGCCATAGATTTCGTACCAGGCGTCCTCAGCTTCGAATGTTACGCTCCGTAGGGCGCACTTCGGGAGATCGCACTCGACCGGTTACCGGGGCTTCCTAACGACCTAGGTTGACTCGCTCTTGTTCTGTCGCTTGAGCTAGCGCCTGCTGTCGTTCTTGGTCTTCGAGAATAAGTCCGAAACGGACAATCTGCAGGACTCGGATAGCAACGAAAAGATAGAAGAAAAGAATGACTTCGCTCGTATACGCTGAGCTGGCACGCTCAATCAATCGGTCACGTGATAGGGGAGGAGAGGGGAACACCGCTATGGCAGAGGGGCTAACTCCGAGGTCTGCGCAGGGTACGGACGCCGCTATAATGCTGGACGAACTCCGAGGGCACGTAGGGCAAAGAGAAGAGGAGGTGGATTGAGAGCAAGGGGGACTGGGGAACTACTCGGACTAAGGTTGTACGGAAGATACAAGAAGTCAAAGCTACCGTCTAAGGTCGCTTCTACGTGCTACTTATACTCGTAGGGAGAGCTGTTGGAACTCAGCTGAAACCCTAATACAACTGTCACATGAATGCTGCGGAAACTGCGGAACTGCGGAAAACACATGTCCAACGCCACTGATGGTGGCTGAAACATACAATCCATGGGCGCATCAAGCCACAGGGGCGAGGCACGGGAAAGTCAAGACAAATACAGTAACGGATCACAAACCAGGCACAATCGATAACACACGTTCCAATCCAGGCACAAGCTCATCTGGACTCTTCTGGTGCGGTCTAGGCCAGGTCACGTGCCAGGGTCACGTGACGGGCAGTGACGCCATCGGGCGCTAATCTTCCGGACGTTGAGGTGGGTCTTGTGGGAACATATACTGGGTGGACAGTATAGCTGCGCGCAGGTGCAGAGCACGACTTTGGTGGAACTTCCAGAGGCGTTCCCTAGCCTCGGCTTCTTCGGCTGCTTGTGCGTCGGCGTCTAATGGGTCTCTTGCAGGACTCCAGGCGACAAACTTCACGGGAGACGGATTCTCTGGATCACGTGGTGGTGTAGTGGCGCGTACCGGAGGGCCGAACGTAACATCGAAGAACTCGACGTCGATAGCTTGTCTATCTCCAGCTATAAGCCTATATCCTCTAGTTCCTTCCCAGAAACTGCCACCCCCAGAGAGATTATTGATGCTGGGTGTGGTTCTGCGTACTACGACACGTCGTTCGGTAAAGTCGGTTGGGTCTAACGCGGGTTCGATGAACGCGCGGTCGGGTAATGCCTTAGGGGTGAACAACGTCGAATGTGTATGCTCCAGTGTGACTCCGCGGAGGTTCTAATCTGACCTCGCTGACCGTGTCGAGATTTCTTTGTTACCCGCGCACAACCAGCGCGGGTCCGGGTAGAGGTCTTAGTTTTTGTTACGCCCCAGCCGGGACGTTCGGGATTCTGTCGGAAGAACTTCGGTATGAGAAGCTCGGCTGAATGGGTCTAGAGCGGATAAGATGATCGGCGGGCAAGGGGTTTATTCCTTGCAATGAAAATGTATGAGAAGAGAGGGCGGCGCTGTGCACTCAAGAGTGAGATACAACTTGGCTGGATTGAAAACGAAACTAAGACGAGTTGTTACAGTCTGTTCTACGTGCTTATATATCTTACAAACTGGGTTTATCGGGACTGTTTTCTGTATCGTACTACTGCCACGTCAAGAGAAACTTATGAGCTGTCATTCTTCGTCAATTCTCCGACGAGTCTCCGAACCACGTCACCATTTGGTCACGTGTCACGTGATCGTGACATACTACTAGCAATAATAGCTCGAACCCTACTATCGCTATCCTAGTAATGAGTCATGGTAACTATCACATGCTACCACTACTCTTGCTGACTGATGGTGAGTCCATGACTAATTTACGCTTACTATCGTAGTTATAACC
This sequence comes from Lactarius vividus, assembly GCA_021527035.1. Taxonomy (NCBI): domain Eukaryota; kingdom Fungi; phylum Basidiomycota; class Agaricomycetes; order Russulales; family Russulaceae; genus Lactarius; species Lactarius vividus. The sequence continues at coordinate 32,404 of JAKELG010000199.1, read as the reverse complement.
GTATAGTAAGCGTCCACTTCAACCTCCGTATCGTAATGTGAGTCTGTCGAGCTCAAATCGTGACATCACCCCCTTTTCAGGTGCGATGCCCATGTCGCTGGCGATCGCTGGCTCCTCCCATCCATCCCGCCTGTACTTCCTCTATCCTGTCCATCGCGTTTGCCATCTCCAACCGGAACTTGCTCCGGGCCAGCTCCCCCTTGATGCCCCCCAATGCGGCGGCGAGCTGATGAAGCCGTTGCTCCATCTGCTCCGCCTCGTATGCATAAGACCGGTACCAGTGTAGCTCGGCCTTGAGGCTTACGTCGTGCAGCTCCGCAAGGGCGCGATCGACGCGAGGGCGGTCGTGATATCCGCCGGCGAAAATCATGAGGTCTTCCTGAGGGTAATGGGGCTTACCTCGGGCCTGGACCTGCGGCTCCGCATAAAGTGGCTTCGAGTACACCTTCTCGCTATCCTCCGTCAATCCCAACACCAAGGGGTCCGCGTTCATGATGACTTGAATGAACGCGGCCTGGCGGGTGCGCCCCTGACCGTCGGTGATTGGATAGTGAATGAAATTCTCCCCGCGATTGTGGAGATAGCCGTGAGGGGCGGGCCCTAGGGCGTGGTGTCGTAATTGAAGGAGGGGGAAGAGGGGAGGAGCGTCCGCTCGAACTCCACCTCGGTACAGGGGGCGTCCTGTAGTGTCGCATGCGTAGGGGGTCTCGTTGGGGTGGTCAGTGTCGGTGGCAGTGACGATGAGCGGGTGCTCATCTGGGTAGTAGTCATGGAGGCTCCCCCGCGCTTGCTCCAGTATCGTCTCATGCACTCCACGGCCCCTGCTTTCCTCCTCGCCATCATCTCCGACCACCGTTCGGTCACCCTCTGAAGCTGCTTGTAACGTTACCACAGGAACGTTATGTGCGACGTGCACGCCACTAAGTCGTTCAAGCCGAGGTAACGGGACGTGAGCTAGCCGGTTAAGGCCAAGTTCGATGATGAATAAGCACTACACGGTCTCCTCAGACACGTGAGTGGTAATCGGGGGTTCTGGGGTTCAAGCGCAACAGCGAACCAAAGTCGTGCTCAAGCGAAACAGCGAGCCAAAGTCGTTCGTGGATTGACAACGATGTGGTATTACACAAGAAGTCAAGTCTACCGTACAAGCTAGGTAGCGTGCGACTTATATACTGATACAGGATGTTTGTATGCAACAAACATATGGTGCAATATGTGGAGTCCTGAGCAAAAACGGAACAAAGGCGGAACTATAGTAGGAAATATAGTGATTGCGCGGGGTCATGTGGGAGTCAGCTGAGACTGGAGCGCCGTGAAGTTTGATATACAAGGAAGGAGGCGTAGGGGCGTATCGTGCAGCGAAGAGATCATGGGAAACGGTTGGGCGCGTGGTGAGTTATGGGCGTAACAAGGTGGGTCATGGGAGCAAGAAGCAAGGAACGAAAGCGTCCACGGGAAACAGAAGGAAAATCGTAACATTACCCCCCTGTCAGAACTGAAGTCGCCACGACTTCAGTCACTGCCAACATAGTCGTACACGTCCGCGCTGGAGTCGTTAGTTTCATCGTCCCGGTCATCCACCGGGCACGTGTGCCGGCGCAGGAACAAATACCTGCCACGCTCCCCACATCTCCTGCACGCTTCGTATTGGGGGCATTCAATCTCGTCGTGCCGCGCATCAAACCTCAGGCACTTCCCACACCAGCAGGGGCGCTCCGATGGTTCCTCAAACGCCGGGGTAATGGGCGCGAGGCGATGAATAAGGCAGTTCTCGGAAGCGTGAGCTCGACTTGCGCACCAGACGCAGACACCAGTCGGCGGTCGGTTGGGACAATTCCCCATCTTGTGCCCGCGCTTCTTGCACAGATAGCATTTGCGTCGCTTCTGCGTTCAGCTGGGCCCGTCCACCAGTCGTGGCATCTCAAGGGGTCCTCCAGGACGCGGCACAAGTGGGAGCTCTGGGAAGTAGTGGCGGGGGCGTGTGGGGCGTGTGGTGAGTTCGACGAATTTGTCGGTGATAAGGGGGATGGCGCCCGCGTATTGCATGCGCTTTGTGATACCCTGTAGTTTGGTGTCTAGGTGAAACTGATCCCGAACGGCCTCTCGCTCAAGTCGACGAAGATCCGCCCTGCGCGCATCCAGAGCGATTTTGTCTCCGAGGCACTGCCGCAACCTCGCAACCTCTGCCGACAGGCGAGGGTTTTTGAGCTCGCTCAATACCTCATTAATGGTGACGGCGCACGGATCCTGGGGGCTGAACACAGCAAGTTGGTGGGGTGATATAGTGGGATGCATAGCGGTAGGGTGTGGCGTGGACAAGTAGACTTCCTGGCAGTAACACGGCTTTCCCCTTCCCTGGGTTCCAATAACCTCTCGATAGTCCCGACGATAGTAAACATACTTCGCCAGGACTTTCGTGGTATTGTCCTCCAATGGGATCATTAGGGGGAAGAAGAACGGGGTGTCGGGGGCATTAAGGAAAAACGGGAGTCCGGGGTCATCAGACTCTTCATCATCCCCCTCGTCGACTGGTTCCTCGTCATCGTCTAATGACGCTAAACGGGGATCCGGTCGTAATTGACGAGGGAGTGCCGCTGGAGTCAGCGAGTAGGGATGGGGAAGCTCAGATGCAAGCTGCGACATAGGAACAACAGGCGTGAGGCCAGGGGGTGCTTCTAGAAGAGGGGCTACTGCGGGCTCGAGAGGGGGAGGGGATGATGGTGGAGGTGTTGGGCTTGTGGGGGAGACGTTGAGAGCGATGGCAAGAACGGGGGTCGGGGGTCGTGAAGGGACAACTGAATAGGGTGTTCGGGATACGAACGGAGTTGGGATACCCTCGGACTGAGAGGGGACTGTGAGTTGTTCGAGGATTAGAGCTGATGGTGGGCGAGGTCGGTCGTTGGCTGGGGCGGTGTTGGAAGTGGGAGTCGTCATGGTAAGTGGGGATATGGAAATCGTCCTTTGCCCCCCGTCTTCTTTATAGCTTTCTCCCTACTCCATCGGCCGTTGGGTTGCGGTGATAGAAGTCGGCGATTACATCTGGCGCATGTTTGACGTGGTCAGCTGGTTCCCAGGAGCTGTCACTCATGGGAAAGCCCTTCCACTTGACTAGGAACTGTAGTTTGCGCCCACGTCTGTGGAGTCGCGATCCCATGATCTGCTCCACTTCGAATTCTTCTTCTCCGTCCACGAGGTCAGGGGGAGGGCGTGGGAAGTTTTCCCCGTGTAGTTCCGTCTCCTTATATGGCGTGAGGAGGTTCGCGTGGAACACTGGGTGTATCCTCCATGTGACCGGTAGCTCCAACTCATACGTCACTTCCGATAAGGCCTTCTTGATTCGGAACGGGCCATGACGTTTAGGGGCTAGTTTTGCGGTGGGGTAGAACGTTCTCAGGTTCGTCCCTTCCAGCCAAACCTGGGCCCCTTCGGCGTAAGGGATGAAGCGGGTTCTTCCCTTCTTGGCCATGAGGTCTTGCGCATGCTTAATGCAATCTTGCGCGTGCTGTCGCCGTACAACCATCTCCTCCAGTCGTTGGTCTACTGACGGTGTTTGCGTAGGTTTTGAGACCCATGTTGTTCGTGGTTCCCACCCCATGATGAGCGAGAACGGGGAGTGCTTTGTGGTTGCGTTTGGCCAGGAATTGTGCGCGAATTGTGCCACCGGAAGTGCTTCCGCCCAATTGTCCTGCTGAACATTGCTCCAATGACGTAGATACTGTTCCAGCCATTGGTTGGTGCGTTCTGACTGGCCATCCGTTTGGGGGTGATATGCGGAAGAAATGTTCTGTCGTATTCCCAGCGTGCTACACAATCCTTTCATGAACGCGGACGTGAATCGTGGGTCTCTGTCGGTGATAAGCTTGCAAGGTATCCCGTAGTGTGGGTATACGTGTTGAAGGTATAGTCGTGCTACTCCTTCAGCTGTGATGGTTTCATGGCACGGTATGAAGATTGCGGCTTTCGAACAATCGTGGTCTGTGATTGTGAGGATAGAGTCGAAGCCTTGGGATGGGGGCAGCTTCGTGATGAAATCCATGGCAACGACCTCAAAAGGCTCTGCTTTGGGGTTGGTGGATATGGGGAATAGGTGGGGTTTTTGTCGGTGGGGGTTGATTTTGTTGGCCTGACATACGGCGCATCCCTTGACATATTCTTCAACGTCTTCTTGCATCGTGGGCCACCAGTAGTCGCGTCGTATTAGTTCGCGTGTGTTGGCGATTCCGGGGTGGCCCATGCTCGGAGAGTCATGAAAAAGGGTGATTACCCCCCGCTTAAGATCGTTGTCCCCGACAACGACTAATGCGTCGTCTTTCCACCACAGCCCGTCGTGCTGCTTGAGGTTGTGGTGTTCGGCCCATCGTGCCGCTTCTTCCTTACTGGCGTTCTGAGCCACCCGGGACCAAATATCCATATCACATATTGACATTTGGGTGGCTCGAATGAATCTTTCCGCTGGTAGGACGATGACATTGGTGTTGTCCCCTTCGCCGGATTCGTAGTCCGACCGCCTGGACAGGGCGTCTGCGTGCGCGTTCTTCGTTCCTGCTACGTGTCTTAAGATGAAATCGTATTCTGACAGCTCCAGGAACTCGCGCGCGATCCTTCGGTTGATCTTCCGGGGTTCTTTCCAATATTGGAGGTTTGCGTGGTCGGTGTGAATGATGACTTTGTGAGGGGATCCTACGAGGTACGTTCTCCACGCTCGCAGTGCCTTAACCACGGCTAGTAACTCCCGATCGTAGATATCATAATTTCGTTCCGTCTCCGTAAATGACTCGGAGTGGAACGCTATAGGGTGGAACTTTTTGTCGGTGCCTAGCTGATTCAGCACTGCTCCGACCGCGACATTTGACGCGTCAACCTCCAACTCGAATGGTTTGGTAAGGTCCGGGAATAGGAGTATTGGTTCTTCGCATATTCGCTTCTTAATATCTTCGAAGGCGTTCTGCTGCGCGTCATCCCAGTGCCATTGGGTCTCCTTCTTTGTTAGGTCGTGAAGGGGGCGGGCAAGTTGGGAGAATCCTCGTATGAACCTCCGATAGAAATTACAGAATCCGAGGAATGCGCGAACTTCCTTGAGACTTTTCGGAGGTTGCCATTCTCGGACTCCTCGAACCTTGACGGGGTCCATCCGTAGTTGTCCGTGGCCAATAATGAGGCCTAAGTACTCTGTTTCGTAGACTTCGAACTCGCACTTCTCCGGTTTGACATAGAGATCATGTTCTTCACAGAGTCGTAGTACTTCGTGGAGGACTTTCCGATGGTGGCATTTGTCATTCGCGGTGGCAACAAGGATGTCGTCCATATAGATAACGACTTCGTTCGTCAGGATGAGATCGCGGAAAATGGTGTCCATCATTGTTTGGAATGTGGATGGGGAGTTGGTGAGGCCGAAGAACATGACGCGCGGTTCAAACAGGCCTTGGTTGGTTTTGAACGCCGCTTTCCATTCATCTCCTTCCTGAATGCGAACGTTATTATATCCCCATCGGATGTCCAATTTCGAGTATAGTCGCGCGACTCGGATGCGATCCACGAGTTCTGGGATGAGTGGGAGGGGGTAGTGATTCTTTATAGTGAGTTCGTTAAGGCGTCGGTAGTCTTGTACCGGGCGTAACTTCCCGTCCTTCTTCTTGATAAAGAAGAAGGGTGACGCGTAAGCGGACTTTGAAGGGCGGATATATCCCTTCTCGAGCTGTTCATTAAGGAAGGCTGTAAGCGCCTCTCCTTCGTTCGCCGTTAACGGGTACACCTTGCAGTCGAGGGTGGCGGGTGCATTGGGGAGTAATTCAATAGCGTGATCCTGTTACGTTCCACAAGGAACGTTCGTGATGGACTCAGAGTTACGCCCTCGGGTGTAGGGCGGAACACGTGTGAACTCTGATAATGATCAGACGTGGAGTTCGTCGATGGAGCGATGAGCAGACGGTTTAAGTCCGCTTAGAGGATGTTTAGAGACGAGCGGGTCGCTGCTTATGCCCTCGCGATGAGAACAATCAGAGCTTGGATTCGAGTGTAAACGAAACTGAGACAAAGAGTCAAGGCTACTACGACAGGCCTTTATATACTCGTACAGACTGGTGTTTATCGGGACTGTTTTCGTTGGGAGACTATTTGCTTACTGAGACTCACGCACTGGCAGCCACGTCAATTCTCCGGATTGACTCCGTGTTGGTCACGTGTCACGGTGTCACGCGCACGTGACACAGCCCCCTCTCTAGGCTCAAGCGCTCCGCGCACTACTTCGTCAATACGTCGTACTCGATCTGGATTGGTGCGGTCATAAGGTTCGGGTCGGGGGGAATGCAGGGTACGGGCTGGGCATGACGTCCCAAAGCCGACGTGGTGAACCGGGACGTGGCAACGTGTCGAATGCCCTCCGCATAGGACGTGCGGCCGCGGGCAGTTTCGGGCAGAATGTCCCAGATTGCAATAGAGGCATATGCTCCCACGGGGTTCTTCGTCGTGGAGCGTCGGCCTTTCTACGCGCGGGTCGCGAACTGCTACAGATTCGCGTGCTCGAGGTGGCGGGACCGGGAGAGGCATGAGCCCGTCTAGGTGGTCCATGTGCGCTCTGAACCTCCTGTCGTCTGAGTGTAATTCAGTGATATGGTAAACGTCCAATCCACGGGGCAGCGGTCGGGGGAGATATGGGTAAATACGAGAAGTAATGTTCGAGGCTCTGATACGTGAATCTATCCCCTCGGCCTCTGCTAACCAATCGTTCCAAGCAATGTCCAAGTCGCGCATCCGCGCGAACAAGGCCTGCTTCCTCTTCATCGATAATCTGAATCGGTGGACATCTCCGGCCGCTCCCGGATCCGCCACCAATGCTAACGCGCGGTCTACCTCATGTCGGGCTGGGTGATCGTCGGAGAATAAGGCAAGGGAATGGCCTTCGGGTGTCCCAGCCTCGATCCTTGGTGGCATAGGAAGGGCCTGGAGCGGCTTAAAGTACTGGGGTTTGTTAAGCCCCTCTGTCCCCAGGATAACGGGTTGTTCGCGTTGGTTAATAGCGAACCGTATGTAGCTTATCTGTCTCCGCGTCCCGTCCTCGCATGGGATGTCGAAGGCATAGGGTTCGTTACGTCGGACGACCCTCCACCCCTCCCCGGGATGTCCTGGCCTCGGGGTGTAAGCGGGGCGAAGATCCAGGACGGGTCCTCCGCCACTACTGACTGGACGGGGGTCGGGTAGAGTCGTGGGGATGGACGAGACCGAACTAGGGGCTGCCGTGGTAGGAGGGATGATCGGCAACGGGGTGACCTCCGGATAGACGATTGGCGGAGGAACGTCGTCTGGATAGACACCGTGCATACGGATACGTTCCGCGACGAGGAACTCTACGCGATCCCGTTGTAGTCGCTCTCGACGGTTAGCGCGTGCTCTGGAGTGGCGACGCCACCTCCCATCCGGCTCTCGGTAAGTAGCGTAGCCATAGGAGTCGTCGCGCGTCCTAGGAGAATCTGCGCGAGCGTCATGGCCCTCTGCGACCCAGGACCACTCCGCTACCTGTCGCTCAATATCGTCAGTGTCTCCGAGGGATAGTTCCCAGTGCTGTACGCGATAATGAAGAGGGGGGTGGCGCTGTCCGTAACCGAAGGGGTCCATGGTGATGCAGTTAATCTGAACGTCTGTCCTTCTGTCTTTATACTCTTTTACGAGGTCTGGAGCGTGAACATCCGAGGCTAGCTCCCAGCTATCGTGAGCATCCGAATATCCCTTCCAGTGCACGAGGTATTGCAGCTTCTTCGCTCTGCCCGTTCGCCTTTCCCCGCGGATCTCTTCTACCTCCCACTCTTCTTCCCCGTCGATAATGTCCGGTGGTGGTTCTTCAAAGTTTTCTCCGTGCATTCGGGTTTCTCGATACGGCAGGAGGAGAGAGGCGTGGAAAACGTTGTGTATTTTCCACTGCTTGGGGAGGACCAATTGATATACCACTTTTGACACAGCCTTGGCGATGACAAACGGGCCATACCTCTTTGGGGCCAACTTGGCAGAAGGGTGCGTCGTTTTCAAATTCTTTGCTTCTAACCACACCTTATCTCCCATCTGGTAGCCGCGATAATCCCCTTGATTCACCCAGGACTCTTGAGACCGCTTTAACGCTTCTGCAGCAACTTGCCGGATCTCAGTGAGGCGTTGTAGCCGTACTGTGGCCGCCTCCGAATCTGTCTTACTATTTCCGGGTTGATGGACTCGTGGTACGAACCCAAATAGCAGCTCAAAGGGAGTCTGCTTGGTAGTTTCCGACTTCCACGCGTTGAGTGTGTATTGGGCTATGGATAGCCATCGTGCCCAGTCGTCTCGGTGATTACTGAAGATCCTAAGATATTGCTCCAGTCGTTGGTTGGTTCGCTCGGACTGGCCGTCTGTCTGCGGATGATAGGCGGTGCTCAAGTTCTGCTCGATCTGTAGTTTCTTCATGATCTCCTTGAACACGCGAGCCGTGAAGCGGGGGTCCCTGTCTGATATCACCCTGCGTGGGAGTCCGTAATGAGGCAGGACGTTCTTGAGGTAGAGTCGGGCTACGCCCAGTGCGTCGATTTTCTCGGTGCAGGGGATGAACACGCTGCACTTTGTGCATCCTTGATCGGTGATCGTCAGTATCGTATCGTATTTCCCGGATACCGGAAGCTTCGTTATGAAGTCCATGGCTACTGTCTGGAATGGCAACTGAGGCTCTTCATGCGTGATCGGGTTTATCGGAATCTTCGGTCTATTTGTTATGTTTTTGTTTGCTTGGCATGGGGCGCAGCCGGCAACGTAGTCTATTACGTCCTTTTTCATTTGCGGCCACCAGTAATGCACTTGTATCGCGCATAAAGTTTTGGCTATTCCGGGGTGGCCTGCTGTAGGGAGGTCGTGGAAAGATGCAATCACCCCCCTCCTTAGGCCGTCGTCTTCCACGACGACGAGTCGAGAGTCGCGGAAGTAAAGAGGACCGTCAGAAGCGATAATGCCCTGGGCTCGGAGACCCTCGAGGGCGACGAGGTGTGCAGCCTGAGCGGCGCGTAAGCGGTCATCGAGCGTCGAGATCGATATGAGTTCGACGAATAGCGACTGAGGCAAGACTACCACATCGGCATTGTCGTCGCCCCCTTCAGGAGTCAAGACCGGGTGCCGGGACAGTGGGTCTGCCTGTAATAGATTTCCCGGTCTGTGGATCAGCTTGAGGTCGTAATCAGCGAGGATGTTCACCAAACGGGCCACACGCCTGCTGATTCGTTGCGGATGTCGGTAGTGTAGCAAATTCGCATGATCGATATAGACGTTTATCGGAAACCTACTGCCCACCAGGAGGTGGCGCCAGTGTTCCAGACCGCGGACCAGGGCGAGAAATTCTCGATCGTATACATCATAGTTTCGCTCCGCGCTCGAGAATGTTTTGGAGAGGTATCCCACTGCCTGCGGTTTTCCGCGTGGGTCTCGTTGAGCGAGTATTGCTCCCGAGGCGAAAGCCGATGCGTCCGTCTGTAATTCATAGGGGAGAGAGGAGTCTGGCTGTCTAAGTGCCGGCCGGCTTGTTGCGATGCGCAGTAACTCAGTCAGAGCCGCGGTATGCCCCAAGGTCCATGAAAAGGGGGCGTCTTTCTTTAGAAGGTCGTTCAGGGGTTTCGCTATTTCTGCGAATCTCGGGATGAACGGTCTTTGGTAATTGAGAACTCCCAGCGTGGAACGGACCTGTCGGACCGTTGTTAGTTCCTTGGGCCAGTCTCTTAGTCCGCTGACTTTGTCGTCTCCCATCTGTATGACCCCCCCTTTGATTGTCATGCCCAGGTAATCGATTTCGTTAGTTTCGAAGGCACATTTGGACAGCTTCAGAAAGTAGCTTTCCCGGACAAAGATATCAAGCACCGCTCGTACGATCTCTCGGTGGCGTCCGAGGTTCCCTTCCGTGGCGATCAGGACGTCGTCCATATAGACATACAGCTCCCCGGGGTACTTGTCCAGCAGTGGTCGTAGCATCCTGTTCATCGCCCTGGAAAACGTGGCCGGTGAGTTCGTCAGCCCAAAGAACATGACCATCGGTTCGAATAAGCCGAGAGGTGTTTTAAACGCGGCTTTCCACTGATCTCCGTCTTTGATCCGGATATTATTATACCCCCACCGGATGTCGAACTTAGTAAATAGATTTTTACTCCCCAAGGACGTGAGTATACTTTCTATTAAGGGGAGCGGGTATTCGTCTCGTACTGTCCAGGTATTGAGTGCTTTGTAGTCCTGGACCGGTCGGAGTTTGCCGTCCTTTTTCTTAATGAAGAACAGGGGCGAGGCATATGGTGATTTTGATTCTCGTATGTATCCTTTGCTTAGGTGTTCGGCCAGGAAAGCGCGCAAATGTTCTATTTCGATACTATTCATAGGATACAGTTTCGTTCCGAGACTGCCAGGGGCTCCCTCTTTGAGTTCGATTGCATGGTCATCTTCTCGGCTAGGCGGGAATCTCTGCGCGGCTGCCTCCGAGAATACTACGGCAAAGTCCGAGTAAGCGTCCGGCAGTTTCATGTCTTCATTTGCCCCACTCCCACTGGCTATAGCCATACGCTGGGCGACAGTCTCATTGATCTCTACGTTTTGTCCGATTGTGAAGGGTCCTCCATCATACGACCTTTTGACCCAGTCTATGACAGGGCTTCGGAGCTCGAACCAGGGGAGTCCCAATATCATCCTACAAGACCCTAGGTTTGTGACGAAAAACGGTAGCGTGTGTTTCTCTTCTCCGTCCTGTAGCGTGAGGAGACATTGCTGGGTTAGGGCTCCGTTCGTATTAGCCGAGCCATCTGCGTTCCTGACATCTATTTTCACGATTGGTACTGAGACAAAGCCGAACAGCGCAACGGCGGTCTGGTCGATAAAGTTCCCTGATGCCCCGGTGTCCAAGAGAATTGAGAGGCGCTGGTTCGTGCCGACGACGTTGGCGTAGAAGGTGAGTGAATTTTCTCTGACGCTCTGAAGTACATTGATTTCTTCGGTATCGTCCGACGCGGTGTCGAGGAGGAGCGTGGAGATGAGCGCGTGTCGTTCAGTGGAGCCTAGCTTAAGTAAGAGGTCCCTGGCCGTGTCGACTGAAGGTACTGCTCCGTCTTCCTTTTTCTCTGCGGTGGTCACATTATTGACCTTCTGCGTCTGTCCCTTTTTGGGGCACTTGTTGGATAAGTGTCCTTGGGCCATGCAGCGGAAGCACCGTCCCTCCTTCTGACACTTTTCTTTCTCTTCAGGCGTTCGTTTTCGTTGCCAGGCCGGCTTCCCATCCGTCTGGACGTTGTCTACATCCATGGGGACTACCTGATTATTTGTTCCGTGAGTGCGCGCGGGTTTTGGAGTCTGCGTAGGGCCGGTTTGTGGTATCCCACGTCCCCCGTTGATCTGTGCGATAGCGTTCGTAATGGTGCGAAATCGCTGCGATTCTTCTCGAGCTGCCTCCTGCCACTCCTTCATTGTTCTAGGCATTTTCGGGCGACGTAAGCATCCAATTAAAAGTCCTTTCTTTAATCCTCTGCGGAAGAATTCGAGGGTTCCGCTGGCATCAAGGTCCCAGTTAGCGGCCTTTGCTAAGCGTTCGAACGTCGCTATGTAAGAGTCGACGTCGTCGTTCTTCATGGTGAGTGAAATGAGCTGTTGATGTGCGTTTTGCTCACTCAAGGTATCCGTCCAGGCAGCTTTGAACGCCGCTTCGAACGTGGTCCACAGTGACTCGTCGCTTTCGTCGAGCTTAGGGACCTGAGTCGTGACGCTGGTATCCAGTTCGCGGCTGACCTTATCGACCCAATCATCGACTGTGGGTCCTCGTATATAGGACAAAGCCAGACCGATGCGCGAATATGGCACAACCATCAACTCATGGTTCCGATTGATTCGTTTGTACTGATGGAATTCCCTCAAGAACTGAACGCTTTTCTGTCGATCCCCGGTAAATTCTTTCGGGGCCTGCCCCTTTAGGGAACCAGTGTCGGGCGTGGTTTTCGTGGTCATTGTCGGAGGTAGTGCAGTAAAATAGGAGGTGATCGGGGGAACTGGAGGGAGGATCTTAGAGCAGGTATGTGTCGTTCTCCCTGTCGTGCTCTGGTCTGACGATGACGAGCTAGAGTCTTTTGTTTCGTGTGTTCGCCAAGTGTGGGCGTCGCTAGTGGTATAGCCTAGAGTCTGTAGTCCCCACAAAGATGGATTTTCAACGCGACTAGAGTTATGGGTGTACCAGTCTCGTCCTTCGCCGTAGATTTCGTACCAGGCGTCCTCAGCCTCAAAGAATTCGACGTCGATAGCCTGTCTGTCTCCGGCGATGAGTCTGTAACCTCTGCCTGCCTCCCAGAAGCTTCCACCTCCGGATAGATTGTTGATGTTCGGGGTGTTTCTGCGTACGACGACACGTCGTTCGGTATAGTCAGTAGGGTCGAGAGCGGGCTCGATGTATGCACGCTCAGAAGATGGTTTCGGGGTGAACAGCGTCGTTCGCGCTTGCTCCAGGTTGGCTCCGCGGAGGCGCTATGCTGGCCTCTCAGTCCGTGCCGCGTACAAAGTTCAATACCGCGCACAACGAGCGCGGGTCCAAGGGGTAGGTCTCAGTTTTTGTTACGTTCCACAAGGAACGTTCGTGATGGACTCAGAGTTACGCCCTCGGGTGTAGGGCGGAACACATGTGAACTCTGATAATGATCAGACGTGGAGTTCGTCGATGGAGCGATGAGCAGACGGTTTAAGTCCGCTTAGAGGATGTTTAGAGACGAGCGGGTCGCTGCTTATGCCCTCGCGATGAGAACAATCAGAGCTTGGATTCGAGTGTAAACGAAACTGAGACAAAGAGTCAAGGCTACTACGACAGGCCTTTATATACTCGTACAGACTGGTGTTTATTGGGACTGTTTTCATTGGGAGACTATTTGCTTACTGAGACTCACGCACTGGCAGCCACGTCAATTCTCCGGATTGACTCCGTGTTGGTCACGCGTCACGGTGTCACGCGCACGTGACAGATCCCATACGCGAGGCGGGGGAAACCGATGTGACGCTTCTTCACTAAACACTTTGCGGTGTGACCAGTATTCCGGAGGAACCATTTCCTCAAACGTTTGAGCCTGTCGTTTTGCCGCTTCCTGTTGTGCGAGTTCTGATGCCGTCGTTGTTTTCCGCAGGAAGGCAATCCTTGGCTCCGGTTCTTCGTTCACAACCTGCTCCCATGCCTCCTCATCAAGCTCATATGCCTGCAAGGCTTTGATGGCGGCCTCTAGTGGCATTGCGTCGCTCTGAAGGTTCAGGCTGGAGATCACGACCGGTTGGAAGTCTTCGTTCAGCGTGGCATTCCTCCACTTTATCTCAGGCTCGAAGGCCGAGAACCAGGGGTAGCCCAGGATCGCTTCGTCTTTTCCTAGGTTGGTAACCAGGAAACGAAGCGTCTTCGTGCGCTCACCAGTCCGCACCGCTAAATCGGTGTACCAGGTTATCGCGCCGTCTCGATTGTAAGTTCCGTCAACGTTCCAGATGGTGATGGGAGCGGAGACGGGCCGGGTTCCGAGATGCGTTCGTTTGAGCAATTCCGCACAAATAAAGTTGTCGGTTGCTCCAGAGTCCAACAGGACCTGTCGTTCGGCCGTCGCGTTTGCAGATTTGAAAAGAACTGGGATTCGCATGGATCGATATCTGCTATAGTACACGTGTAACGCCTTTGCCCAGGCCGACGGGTTTAGGCGTTCGGAAAATCCTTTCCTCCAAAAAGCTTCTCCACCAAGAGGTCCCGCACTTCTTTTGGCTGAGCGGCCAGCGCTGCGATCTGAGCGTCAGCCGCTTCATCATTCGACAGTACGCGGTTTGCTGATATGGCGACTCGAGTAACGAGGGGGGGAGGCGGTACTGCGGGGGGTAGTGGGGATGGGAGGAGACGTTCCTCCGTCGCTTGTGGTCTGAGCAGCGCGAGTGCCTTTTTGTGGGCAATTACGCGACACATGACCCTTTTCTCCGCATCGGAAACATCTCCCCTCCGCGACCAGCCTTTGCTTCTCAGCGTCTGTGAGGGTGGCACGGGCTCTAGTGCAGCTAATATCCATGGCGTTTGGGTCACGCGCCTTGTTAAGGGCTTGGACCCACTGATCTCGGGTGTGACCTCCCCGTTTCTCGTTTTGTCGGTTACGCGTGAGGTGAGGCTTTAGCATAAGATATTCAGCTTGCTGAAGCCGTGCCGCATCTTTCCACTGATCCCACGTAACTGGGTGTTGGAAGCGTATAGCGTTGATTACGAGGTTGTCGGGGAGTCCCGCTTGGAATTTCTCAATGACGTTAGCTTCGTCTGGATTATAGCCGGCTTTTGTTGTGAGGTTCTGGAATTTTGCGATGTACGTGTCGATGTCTTCGCCAATCATCTTCAATTTGTCGATGTCTTGGCGCGCTCTGGTTCGTTCGGTGGTGTCTGTGTAGGCGTTCGTGAACCGGTCAAGGACCGTGTTCCATAGGTTTTCTTCGTTGTGCAGTACTCCTCCTGCGATCTGGGTGTCTAACCACGCGGTTTGCTCGTCTACCCAATCGTCCACCAGATGTCCCCTCATATAGGAGAGGAAAGTCATGGCTCGCGAGTAGGGTACTGTGAGCTGGTCTACGGTTGGGTTCATCCCTCGATAAATTCGAAAGGATCGAAGAAAGTTTCGACTCTCCTCTCGATTTCCATCGAAGATGGGCGGTGGGTTGCCCCCAAGTTTGCCCCCTCCCGGTGCTGGTATTGCCCCGGGATGGGCCATGGGGATTGCACCTCCTCCTGGGGGACCGCCACCAGGGGCTCCTCCACCCGGACCGCCTCCGCCGCCACCAGGGGCACCGCCGCCCGGTGGGCCTCCACCGCTACCATGTATGCCTCCACTAGGTCCAGCAGCTGGGCCACTGCTCGGCCCCGCCGACGGTTGGGTACTAGAGCTATGAGTCGCTCCGCTCGTCTGAGCAGTCGGTCGACTTCCTGTAGCATGTGCTCCTCCACCGCCCGAGCCGGAGGTTCCCGTGGTAGTAAGGCTGGTGGCGACCTGAGTGTTGGTGGCCATCGTGGGCTGTACTGGGGTGAGGGTGGTTGATTCGTCTGGGTCGACGTTGATACCGGTGATGTTGGTTGACCCGAGGGGTCCTGCGCCAAATTGTGGAGGGACAGGTTTGTATGCGTACCACTGTCCTTGCTTTGGGTCGTAGTCGATGTAAGCCCAAATGCGAATGTCGTCAAAGTAGTGGACTTGGTGGTATCTTTGGCTTGTTGCGTCGAAGATGAAGTACCCCTCTTGGTTGTTGATTTCTTCCCAAACGACTGCGCCCTTTTCGTGGTCAGAGAGTTCGTCAGTTGAATACCGATCGATGTACTGCTTCTGAAATTTCGTGCGACTCCTACTAGTCGCCAGGGTTGCGAGACTTGACTTAATGTAACGTTACCACAGGAACGTTATGTGCGACGTGCACGCCACTAAGTCGTTCAAGCCGAGGTAACGGGACGTGAGCTAGCCGGTTAAGGCCAAGTTCGATGATGAATAAGCACTACACGGTCTCCTCAGACACGCGAGTGGTAATCGGGGGTTCTGGGGTTCAAGCGCAATGGCGAACCAAAGTCGTGCTCAAGCGAAACAGCGAGCCAAAGTCGTTCGTGGATTGACAACGATGTGGTATTACACAAGAAGTCAAGTCTACCGTACAAGCTAGGTAGCGTGCGACTTATATACTGATACAGGATGTTTGTACGCAACAAACATATGGTGCAATACGTGGAGTCCTGAGCAAAAACGGAACAAAGGCGGAACTATAGTAGGAAATATAGTGATTGCGCGGGGTCATGTGGGAGTCAGCTGAGACTGGAGCGCCGTGAAGTTTGATATACAAGGAAGGAGGCGTAGGGGCGTATCGTGCAGCGAAGAGATCATGGGAAACGGTTGGGCGCGTGGTGAGTTATGGGCGTAACAAGGTGGGTCATGGGAGCAAGAAGCAAGGAACGAAAGCGTCCACGGGAAACAGAAGGAAAATCGTAACACTGCTCCCGCTTCCACGCCCTCGCCACTTCCAGCCACTGGCGCTCCCTCTTCCAGTCTTGCCATCGTAACGTTGCCGGCGATCGGTTCTTCAACCCACTGCTCCACTCGGACTGGGAGAGGTCGAGGTGAGGACACCTCACTGTCGCAGAGAGCTGCACGAAGCCTATCGACTTCGGTCATTGTGAGTGGGCTACGGTTGAGGCGTTGCCCGTCTTCGGTGACCAGCCACCAACTTGCAGGGTTGCTGGTATCGGGGGTGTATTCGGCGGGGACGAGGCTTTGGAGGGCTGTGATAAGTTCTTGATGGGTGACGGGGCCCGTGTTTGAGGCAATGTGAGCGATGGCGTCGGCGGCAGAGGGAACGGACATTGTTGCAAGTGAGGAAGTGAGGAAGCCAGTGTGATGAGTAGGGAAGGATGTTGAGGGATTGGACGAAATCTTCCTGGCTTTTAAATCTCGCGTCGTGCGGGGATTCAATTGTTGGTACTCAGCTAAGGCATCATCCGTGAACATGTCATCCCTGTCGACCCACTGATTCTCCGAGTCGGGGTATCCCTTCCATTTGATCAGGTACTGAAGGCGCTTTTTCCTGCCAGAATGCTGGTGGTCCAGAACCTTCTCAACCTCGTATTCCTCTTCCCCTCCTACCAGATCTGGTGGTGGGCGCTGGAAGTTTTTCCCATGCATGAGCGTCTCGCGATAAGGCGTGAGAAGATCGATGTGAAACACCGGGTGGATGCTCCACTGCGTGGGGAGCTCCAGCTGGTAGTTTACCGGCAATAGGATACGTGTGATCTTGAAGGGTCCATGCCGTCTTGCCGCCAGTTTGGGCGTTGGTTGGTTGGTTCTCAGATGGCGTCCTTCCAGCCATACGTAATCTCCTACCTGAAACCTTGGAGTGTTTCGGTGTTTGACCCACATGAGTTGCGCCTTTTTGATGAGTTCCTGGGCTTCTTTCTGTGCTTCTCGGAATTGTTCCAGCCTCGTGGTGATCTGTGGGATTGGTGATGGCTTATCAAGCCAATCAGCGCGCGGATCGTATCCCATGAGGAGGGAGAACGGGGACTTCCTTGTTGTCTCGTGAGGCCAGTTGTTATGCGCGAACTCCGCTATTGGTAGGAAGGTCGCCCAGTTATCTTGCCGCTTGTTGGCCCAGAAGCGGAGATATTGCTCTAGCCATTGATTGGTCCGTTCGGATTGTCCGTCTGTTCTAGGGTGATACGCCATGGATATGTTCTGCTGGATCCCCAAGATTCGGCATAGCTCCCGTGTGAATTTAGACGCGAAACGGGGATCTCTGTCGCTGATGATTTTGGATGGCAACCCGAATCACTTGAAAACATGGGCTGCATACAGCCCAGCGGTTTCTTCTGCCGTGATTTCTTCGTTGCAGGGGATGAAGACCGAGGCTTTACTACAGTCGTGGTCAGTTACCGTCAAAATAGTATCGTAGCCTTGTGAATCCAGAAGTTTGGTGATAAAGTCCAGAGCGATGGTCTCAAATGGGAGCGCGTCTTCCTTTGGAGTGATAGGTACCATGGGGGCCTTGATTGGGCGTGTGTTGACCTTGTGTCTTTGGCATTCGGCGCATCCTTGCACGTAGTTCCGCACGTCGAGTTTCAACTCGGGCCACCAGTATCTTCGTTCTACCAACCTCGTAGTTCGTGCGATTCCAGGGTGTCCGTGTACCGGGGGGTTGTGATGCGCAGCTATGAGCTCTCGTTTTTCGTCTAGAGATCCTGTGATCACGTACTTTCCTTGTCGGTACCAGGCTCCATCGACGAATTTCAGTTGTTGGGGGTCTACCCAGTAGCGCAGAACTATTTCTTTCTGTGGGGGGTCTTGTGCTGCTTGTACGGTGGTTGTCCGTGCGAAGACGTCCTCGGGTAGTACCACTACGTTCTCGTTGTCTCGTTCGCCTTGGTCGTAGTCTGGTCGTCTGGATAGTGCATCGGCGCGACCGTTCTTATTTCCTGGGATGTGGTGAATCTCGAAGTTATACTCCATGAGTTCCAGTACTTCCCTAGCGACTCTCCGGCTTATCTTTTGTGGCAGTTTCCAGTATTGGAGGTTCATGTGATCCGAGTAAATCTTAATTTTGTGTGGTGATCCGGCCAGTAGTGGTCTCCAGTGTCGGAGGGCTTTGACAATTGCGAGGAGTTCCAGATCGTATACGTCGTAGTTTCTCTCTGCTTCACTGAGTGTCGCCGAGTAGTATCCTAGTGGGTGCTTTTTGCCGTCTTCCTTCTTTTGGAGTAGTACTGCTCCGGTTGCAAATCCCGAGGCGTCTACTTCGAGTTCGAATGGGTCTTCAAGTTTTGGGTGTGCGAGTACCGGTTCTTCCGTGACCAGCGTTTTGAGCTTTTGGAACGCTTTGTTTTCTTCTTTGGTCCATCTCCACTCGGTGTCCTTCCGCGTAAGTTTGTTAAGCGGTTTGGCGTGTGTCGCGAAGCCGCGAATGAAGAGTCGGTAAAAATTGCAGAAGCCTAGGAATGAGCAGACGTCACGGACCTTCGTGGGTGTCGGCCAATCTTTGATGCCGGAAATTTTTACCGGGTCCATACGTGTTACCCCCTTTTCAAGGATTACCCCCAGGTAATCCATTCGCGGCTTGTTGAAGAGGCATTTCTCGAGTTTGAAGTAGAGGTCGTGTTCCAGGGCTACTTGTAGTACGTCGCGGACTGCTTCCTCGTGTTCCTCTTGTCCTGCTGGGTCTCTAGTTGCAATGCCGATATCGTCCATGTAGACTCATATGATGGTCCCTTTTTGCTCGTGTTTGGCGATAGTATCCCGGTAAATGGTGTTCATCATCGTTTGGAATGTGGCCGGTGAATTGGTAAGTCCGAAGTACATGACCGTGGGTTCGAAGAGACCATATGTTACGTTTCGTTCTCGGACTGCTCGGACCGGTTGTGAACTCTGACGTGTTCGTGATGACTCGACACGTTAGTAGTAATACGTCATGGACTTCGGATCTTACCACCTCGTGTTGTGCTGACTGATGTTCCCTATTGTTGTACGTGATCGTGATTAGGCTTGCTGACTGATGTCCTATTGTTGTACGTGTTTCGGATTACTGTTACGTTCGGCCCTCCGATACGCGCCACTACGCCACCACGTGACCAAGAAGATTCGTCCCCCGTGAAGTTTGTCGCTTGGAGTCCCGCAAGAGATCCGTTAGACGCCGATGCCCAAGCAGCCGAAGAAGCCGAGGCTAGGGAACGCCTCTGGAAGTTCCACCAAAGTCGCGCTCTGCACTTGCGCGCAGCTATACTGGCTACCCAGTATATGTTCCCACAAGACCCACCTCAACGTCCGGAAGATTAGCGCCCGATGACGTCATTGCCCGTCACGTGACCCTGGCACGTGACCTGGCTAGAATGCACCAGAAGAGTCCAGATGAGCTTGTGCCTGGATTGGAACGTGTGTTATCAATCGTGCCTGGTTTGTGATCCGTTACTGTATTTGTCTCGATTTTCCCGTGCCTCGTCCCTGTGGCTTGATGCGCCCATGGACTGTATGTTTCAGCCACCATCAGTGGCGTTGGACATGTGTTTTCCGCAGTTCCGCAGTTTCCGCAGCATTCATGTGACAGTTGTATTAGGGTTTCAGCTGAGTTCCAATAGCCCTCCCTACGAGTATAAGTAGCACGTAGAAGCGACCTTAGACGGTAGCTTTGACTTCTTGTATCTTCCGTACAACCTAGTCCGAGTAGTCCCCAGTCCCCTTTGCTCTCAATCTACCTCCTCCTCTCTCTGCCCTACGTGCCCTCGGAGTTCGTCCAGCATTACAGCGGCGTCCGTACCCTACGCAGACCTCGGAGTTAGCCCCTCTGCCATAGCGGTGTTCCCTCCCCCTTCCCTGTCACGTGACCGATTGATTGAGCGTGCTAGCTCAACGTATACGAGCGAAGTCATTCCTTTCTTCTACCTTTTTGTCGCTATCCGAGTTCTCCAGATTGTTCGTTTCGGACTTATTCTTGACGAGCAAGAACGACAGCAAGCGCTAGCTCAAGCGACAGAACAAGAGCGAGTCAACCTAGGTCGTTAGGAAGTCCTGGTAACCGGTCGAGTGCGATCTCCCGAAGTGCGCCCTACGGAGCGTAACAATTACGACGACGACTGCGCATTCTATTATTAGAGTACGCTACTTACGCTATTGGCTACCTACGAGTTCGAGCAGAGCTGGAACTAACTCCCTTACTTGTATTTAAGTTCGTAGTACGACAGACCAGGATCCCCATCTTGGTCTTCTTCAATTACCACATCTTCTACTCGTCTTCTGTGCTAGGGACTCGCAGTGTCCCTAAGTGAGCTAGCTCCGGCATATCCCTCTGTGACCAAGAAGGGATCCCCGTGACCTTATCTCCATCTTCCGTTGTGAATGGTAGATCAGCCGACCGTGACTTACCCGCCTGGTACCACGTGTCATCTTGTCTTCGAATACCTCAACTCGCGTACCGCTCGTCCCACCCACTGCTACTACATCGTCGACAACCTCGAGTGGGAGTATATCCGCAAAGTCCCCAGTCCGCCTCCTAACGTCCCCATACAAGAGACGTTATACACCTATAGGGACTCCACAGGCACGTATTGGCCCCATCCCGCAGTCTTTCCCGAGCACTCGGACAACCACAGGTTTCACCCCCGGGGGAACCCACGTTACAACAGCGTCTAAGTCAGACGAACGTTCGTGGTAGACGTTACACCATACCGTGTCTTGAAGGCGGCCTTGTGTTTGTCGCCTTCTTTTATACGGACGTTGTTGTACCCCCACCGAACGTCGAGTTTCGTGTAGGTATGTGCTTGGCTGAGATCCGTGATGAGGTCTGATATGAGGGGTAGTGGGTACTGATTGCGGATGGTAACGGCGTTGATCTTCCTATAGTCTTGTACCGGTCGCAGTTTTCCATCCTTCTTTTTGATGAAGAAGAAGGATGAGGCATAAGGGGACTTTGATGGGCGGATATATCCCTTCTTCAGTTGTTCATCTAGGAACTCCTTGAGTTTGCTGTCTTCTTCTTGTGTCATGGGGTAGACCTTGCAATCGATCGCCGATGGGGTGCCTTCTTTAAATTCGATGGCATGGTCCCATGGCCTGGAAGGAGGGAATCGATTAGATGCTTCTTCACTAAAGATCTTCGCGAACTGGCGGTACACTGAGGGGAGTTCTACTTTATCATGGAATTGTTTAGCTTCAATGGCTAGTTCAGTAGCTGTGGTGCGTAGGTGGGTTTCTTCTTCCAATTCTGCTACTGTGTCTTTCTTTTCTTCTGTGGTGATGCTTCCTATGATGTGGTCTTCTTTGTTGGGGTTGATCGATCGGATAACGACTGGGAGCATCTTCTTGTGTATAGTGGCGTATCTCCAGTTTATCGTCAGTTTGTACGTTGCCAACCAAGGATATCCGAGTACCAGATCTTCGTTTCCAAGGTCTGTGACTAAAAAGCGCATCTTTTGTCGTCGTTGGTTAGTCTGGACGTCCAAGTCGACGAAGTGGGTGATACTGCCCGCTTTGTTTTCTGTATTATCGATGTTCCATATCTTTCTGGGATGGTCCAGTATTTGGAGTCCAAGACCCATTCTTTTTGTGAACGAGGGGCGTATGAAATTGTCCGTTGCTCCGGAGTCCACTAATGTTCTGATGTCGGCCATTGCGTAATTCGTGCGAATCGAGACTGGAATTCTAAGAGACCGATAGTGAGTCATGATTACAGAATTACAATTGACCGCCCTCACCCAGGCCGATGGGTTCAGGCGTTCTGAAAACCCTCTTTCCCCCACATCTCTTGAAGGATCAGGTCTTTTACGTCGTCCGTTTCTCCTGCTACTCCTGCCAGCCAGTCTTTTGCTCGTTGCTGCGGGGGTGCTGTGTTTGCCACCCTGGCTTGCGTGGGTGGTTCTTCTTGTGTGTAGTAGTCCGTATCCACCATCCGACTTGTGGTTGTCCTTCGACGGGGCTGTGGACAATTTCGTGAGAGATGTCCCGGTTGGTTGCAGTTATAACAGATAACTGTCCTCATGTCTCGGGGCGGTAGTCCTCCGCCTCGTCCGAATCCTCCTCGTTGCGGTCTGGGAATGAAAGGGCGGTTTGGGTCGCCGACTTCGGCTACTCGTGCCCTGGTTCTATCGACCGACATGTCCATGGCATTGGGGTCGTATCGGGGTGGAGGTGGTCCTCTTGGCGGGCCCCAATTAGGGGGTTGTGGCCTCCATTGGGGTTGGGCTGACGATGGTGGGGTTTTGGTTTTGAAGTTGTCGAGGCGTGCCTTCATGTGTATATATTGCTTTTGCCTCCTTAAGGCGCACCTCTTCCAGTCTTTGAATGTATGCGGTTCGTCCAGCTCGTAGACTTTCATGAATAGGGCTCGTGGCAGCCCCGCAGTAAATCGATCGATGGTTTGTCGGTCGTTTAGATTGTAGTGAGCTTTTCTTGCTAGTTGCTCAAACTTGACCACGTACGCGTCAATGTCCTCTCCCGTCATTTTTATTCCTTTCTGCAGTTCGGCCTGCGCCTGTTCTTCTTCGAGGATGTTTGAGAACCTTTTGGTGAATTCGGCCGCTACGTGATTCCATAGGGTCTGAGAATATTGATTGACTCCCCGTCGTACTTCCCTGTTGAGCCATTCTAGTATGCTCAGCGTCCATTCGCTGACTGTTAACCCCTTTCACGTATCCCAGGAAGAGAAGGGATCGTCGATACTCGTTTTGCATGATTGGTGCGTCCAGGTTCATCCCCCAGTATACGTGCCATTGCGTGAGAAAGGCCTCGTATTTAGTGCGATCTCCGTCAAAAACTGTTGGGGGTTCACCTGATAGTCTGTCTGATCCATGCCCTCCTCTTGGCGGTCCTCCGTCCGGTGGTCCTCCTCCTGGTGGTCCTCCTCCTCCTGGCGGTCCTCCTCCTGGTGGTCTTCCTCCACCTGGGAATCCTCCTCCTGTTGGACCTTGTCCCGGAAATCCTCCAGGGAGTCCCCCTGGTGGTGGTGGAGGTCCTTCTGGTGGGTCGGGGTGGTCTGGTCCTATTGCTCGGAACAGAGCTGCGTCGTCGGCTGTTAGTCGGTGTCCAGTATTGGGGTTGATGGGGTTGAGGATGGCTTCCGCTTCTTCTCTGATGCGGTGTACTTCCTCCATTGCGTGTGCTTCGGTTACTGTGGCCATGGGGCTTCGGATGTGAATTTCTTCTGGGACTGTGATGTGTAAGGACTCAGCTATATGGGCCAGTAGGCTTGAGTCGTCTCCTGTTCCGGGTCGCGCTTCGCTTTCGGTTGCAGTATGTTCTTCTATGTGTTCTTCGTGGCTTGATTCCGATGGGGCCTGTTCTCTGTGTTGTTCTTCGTCTTCGCTGCTGCTGTTATCTCCGTCTAGTGACCCCCAGTCGTCTCCTTGGAGTTCTCTTGAGTCTATGTCACAGCGATAGTGTCGTCCCGCTGGTCTTACAACGTCCCACCGATTATCTACGGGGTTCCACGTAATTTCCGTCCAGCAGAAGTTAGAGTAGTTGAACTCAACTGGCCGGTATCTGATGGCTTCTCCTGGGAAGTCTACGAAGTACCCGGTGTCTCCTCGGTATTCTCTCCACCGGGCTGCGCCCAGGAATCGTTGTGGTACTGATCGTTCTCCTCTAGTTTCGAGGCTATAGGGTCGGAAATTTCTCCACTGGTCTCTTGTTGTGAATGCCACGGTTGGGGATCTTGGTCTTAATGTAACGCTACCACAGCGCTTAGTTCGACTTGAACTTGTACGAAGGCGTTCACGACTTAGCTGATCGTTGACTTATCCGCAGGGTTTCGATTAGTCCGTAGAATACGACTAAGGCGATCCACAGCACTCGTCCCAATAGTACTAAGGCAACTCCGACTTGACGTGTCGAAAGGGCCAGGGTCCTAGACTCAAAGGTCAGGCTTCAGAGGAGGGCGTCTCCCTTAGAAGTAGGGAAGTGTGGAAGTCCTCTTTAAAGGCAAGTGAGAATAGTGGTATTGAGAAGAAGACCAAGATGGCGTATCTTGGTCTTCACCGTCCACTATTTATACATATTACAGAGGTCGCTTTAAAGCTCCTCTCTAAGACGACTACTACTAGCAATAATAGCTCGAACCCTACTATCGCTATCCTAGTAATGAGTCATGGTAACTATCACATGCTACCACTACTCTTGCTGACTGATGGTGAGTCCATGACTAATTTACACTTACTATCGTAGTCATAACCGTATAGTAAGCGTCCACTTCAACCTCCGTATCGTAATGTGAGTCCGTCGAGCTCAAATCGTGACACTTTGACTCACTTTGCGACCACATCTCTTGTCGTCTTCAATCCCCTCAGTGAGCATCATCTATCCTCTTTTCTCAACACAATCCTTTCTTGTCCACTGGCATTTATGAATGTCGTGCCAATCTGGCTAGCCTCTTAAGGAGGTTCTCGCGAAAGGCGCTAGGGAGCTGTTAAGTCAGCAGACGCGTCCTTTAGTTCCTCTGTGCGCACTATCCCACTACTTATTTTCTATACCTGGTTTTCGTCCAGAAGTGCTTTCATAGGCCAATAGGGGAAGACCCTTGCGGCTATAGGCCACTCTAATGGTTGGGAGATACTCGGTTAATACCTGGGTCTCTTTAAGGGGTGTGAAGGCCTGGTTAATAGTCAAACCCAGAAGTCCTTCCCTCTGATACAACTAGGAGTCGCTACTATAATTAGAAACTACTATACATCAGTGCTAAGACCCTTAATGGTCTGGTCTAGAGACTCCGCAGACGACGGTTAGAATTGTTGTGGGAGTTGATCCCCATCATTCTATCTGGAATTCGCTGCCGGCTCCTCTCTAGGGCACTGCCCCCTGTCCACCAGTGAACCTGAGTAGCCCCTGAGGACGGCCTAAAGGTTAGGACATGACCTCCGGGAAACCCTTTGCCAGGTAGTACCTCAGGCATGACTCTGCTTGACCCTGATTAAAGCTATCACTAAGACTGCTTGCCCTTCTTACAAGGTCCTCGTGGTAACAAGTGAACAGGTGTGGACTAGTTATCTACTATATGATTTGCACACGTAGTATTCCAAGTTGCACACTTGAGGCATGACACCTTGTGTGTTATGGAGTTATAGTGCTCTTATGGCTGGACCACTACTTTTCCTAATCAAGATCTGGACTGGTTCTGACTGCTCCTCGGAACCAGATTTTTTTCTAACAAACATCTCAAATGGCTCAATTCAACCTTGTCTTCCCCCCTTCCGTCCAACTCGCCAAGTTGGATGGCACCAACTGGCAGTCCTGGGCTCAGACCTTCACATCCCTCATGTTGATGAATGGCTGCTCCAGGCACCTCACACATGACAACCTTGGTGCAGTTCCCCAGCACCCTGCGTTACCAGCAGGTGCTGCTGGCCCCACCGGTCCGACAGATGCGGGTCTGGCAATGGTTGCCCTGTGGAACAAACAAGAGGAGGTCATCATTGGCCTCTTATATCTATCTGTTACCACAGAAGTTCTATCTGGGATTACGTCCCAAATCCTTTTCCCAACTGTGCATGACAAATTTGTGCAGTTGGAGGCGTTGTATGGTGCAGTTGGCTCTATGGCCACTTTTAATTTATGGGTAGGCTTGGTCAATACCAAGCTGCAGGAAGGCCGCCCCTTCCTCCCTCAGCTCCAGAAGATGTTGGACCTGAGGAATACCCTTCAGGAAAACGGGATGGCCGTCTCAGACATGCAAATGTCTTTTATTCTACTAGACGCCCTCCCCCCTTCCTATTCTACCATCGCAGGCACCATACTGGCCACTGGCCCCCCTGCCAACCTACTTCCTCAGGACCTGATCAATAGGTTCATCAACGAGGAGTCTCGTCTGTCCGGTCCCTCCGCCACCCTTAATAAAGTGGCACCAATCAAACGGGCCTCTGGTTCGCACCCCCCAAAGGCGCAACCATCGCCCAATTCAGGCAGTTCCGCTTCGGCAGATGTTATCTGCCACTACTGTCACAAGCCCGGCCATAAAAAGCCAGACTGCTTCAAACTCAAAAGGGACCAGGAGAACACCAAGAAGGGGAAGGCTGGGCAGCAGCGCAAGGCTGCCCAGAACGCCATGATTGGGACGCCGGATGCTGTACCGGCAGATAGAATAAACAATACAGTACCTGTACAAAAGAGCCACTTGTTTACCATAGTAAACGGCTCTGGCAAAATAGAGGAGGTGCATGAGGCACCTCAAGTCTCACTTTACATGATGTGCGCTAACAACGCATGAGTGGAATCAAGATGGATGATGGACAGTGGAGCCTCAACACATTTTACACCCTACATTGAGGACTACGATACCTATACACCACACGAAGGCATCGAAGTCCTATTAGGAGATAGCTCTCTGCTAAAGAGCGTTGGAACAGGAACCATTACAATCCGAACCAACAAAGGCTATGACCTTAAAATCTCCAATGTGTTACATCTCCCAAATACGCATTCACGTATCCTCTCCACCAGCGCCCTGACAGACAAGGGTGCTCTAGTTCTCTTTGATTCCACCTCCTTTGCAATCAAATACAAAGGAGAGACTATTGCGGAAGGACACAAGGCTGCCAATCTCTATTGGCTTGACAGTCATAAACTAAATTCTGTCAAAGCACCTGCATCTGCTAGCCTAGATGTCTGGCATAAGCGCATGGGCCATATGTCCAAAGAAGCGCTGAAGAGACATGCTCCTGAGGCTGTAAAAGGCCTCGTTATATCAAATGCCCCAGTGGAAGCCGGACCTTGCCTTGGTTGCGAACTAGGCAAATCCAGCCGCCTTCCATTCCCTCCTTCCATGAAGCGAGCTGAGGATCACCTCGAGATCATACACAGTGACCTAGTTGGACCCCTTCAGAGTAATTCTATCCAGGGGAACAAGTACTTTGCCACCTTCATAGACGACTTTTCAAAAGCCGCAGTCGTCATATTTATGAAGTCAAAAGATCAGTTTAAGGACGCCTTCCTACACTACAAGGCGTGGGCTGAAAAACAGTTAAATAAGCCCATCAAATCCTTACACTCTGATCGTGGTGGCGAGTACGTCAACAATGATCTAAAGCACATACTTCTGGAAGCAGGCATTGAGCATCGCCTCACTATGCCATATTCTCCACAACAGAATGGGAGAGCCAAGCGTTTTAACCGTACGGTTATGGAAAAAGGCACCAGCATGCTTCATCATGCGGGCCTTAGCCTTGGCTTCTGGGAACAAGCAGTTGAGACTGCTGTGCACATTTATAACCGCACTCCCACTCGTTCTAATAAGTGGAGAACTCCGCTAGAGCTCTGGAATGGTACAGTTCCAGATGTCTCATACTTTAGAGTATTCGGCTGCAAAGCCTACTATCATGTACCAGAACACAACCGGCAGAAATTAGATCCTAAAGCAAAGGAAGCCGTGTTTGTGGGCTATGAGGCCCTCTCCAAGGGCTACAAATTATGGGACAGACATAGCCGACGCTTCGTCTCTTCACAAGATGTTACATTTGACGAAGACGTCTTCCCGTCCCGTGGTGACCCGATCCCTCACCAATATACTACACCAGTGCCGGAACAGGAAGTCTCTGACTCCACTGGCGGAACAATCTACATAAGAGTGCTTGATCAGCCTCTACCAGCTGTTGCCACAGCACCTCAGGTGCCACCAACCAATGTGGCTCCCCCTACTATACAGGTGCCGGAGGTACCCCCTCCGCAAATTCAACAGCCTAGCACCCCACCGAATACCACCCCGGCTCCAACAGATCAGACAATCTACCAAACTCCCCCCTCTGCACCCCCTGCAACCTTACCTCCCGTGCCTTCGCGCACAAGGCAAAACTGGCCACCTATGGTGGCCCAGCCTACCCCTGCCCCTAATTTCAACAGGGACGTCAGTCCTCCTAGGGATACCCCTAGAAGCCCGAGGACTGAGCAGGTGATCTCGCCTCCTCGCCCTAGACGTAGCACAAGGACAAGGCGTCAAAATCCTCACTATTACAATGAGGACAATGACGAATTTATGCAGGGGAGCAGTAGGCTAACGATGATGGACTTGCTGAATGCGGCAGAGGCCCCTGGTTACAGGGATCCTCAGACCTTCAAGCAAGCCATGGAGTCTGAACACGCAGACGAGTGGCAAGAGGCATGCCAATATGAACTGGATGCCCTAGAAAAGCTACAAGTCTGGCGTCTGGAGCCCCTTCCTGCTGGAAGGAAGGTGGTTAAATGCAAATGGGTCTTTAAGAAGAAAGCAGATGGACGCTTTCGTGCTAGGCTAGTGGCAAAAGGGTTCACCCAACTAGAGGGGGTGGACTTTGACGAAACCTTCTCTCCAGTTGCCCGTTTTGAGTCATTGCGACTCCTTTTGGCGTTAGCTATGCTAGAGGATTGGGAAATCCACCAGATGGACGTCAAGTCAGCATTCCTACATGGAGAACTGGATGAGGAAATTTATATGGAGCAACCAGTCGGTTTCGTCACTGCTGGCTCTGAACACATGGTGTGTCGGCTTCAGAAAGCCCTTTACGGTATGAAGCAAGCCTCCCGCGCATGGAATCTACAGTTCCATGGAGTTCTTACTGAACTCGGCTTCACGCGGACGTACTCTGATGCAGGAGTATATGTGTACCATCTCCAAGAGGGGGGTGGATCACTTTTCGTCATCTTATATGTAGATGATATCACTATACTGGGAAACTCTATGGACATGATCAATGATCTGAAGGCGTCTCTATCTAGTCGATATGAGATGACCGATTTGGGAGAGATCCAATCTTATCTCGGTGTTAACATCACCAGAGATCATGCTAACTGCACTATGGAGATCAACCAATCAGATTACATCAGAGACATAGTTGAAAGGTTCGGAATGAGGGATTCCAACCCAGTATATACCCCTCTTCCCTCTGGCGCTGAGGCTCACTTGATCAAATATGAAGATCAAGCCTCTACTTCTGAGATTAAGAAGTATCAACAGATAATCGGGTCTCTGCTATATGCGCAGATTGGAAGCAGACCTGATATCTCTTTCGCTGTTGCGCGCCTTAGCCAATTTGCTTCCAATCCCTCCCAGCAGCATCTGCGCCTAGCCAAATATGTACTGGCTTACCTGAATACTACAAAGGACTTATCATTGCACTACGCTGGAGGGATCACAGGAGAAGGCCTTCATGGCTACTGCGACTCTTCCTGGGGAGATCAGGAAGATCGCCACTCCACCTCGGGCTATGTCTACCTACTTGTGCATGGCGCCATTTCTTGGTGTACCAGAAAGCAAAAGACGGTCGCCCAGTCCACCACAGAAGCCGAGTACATGAGCCTCTGCGAGGCTGCAAACCAAGCTCAGTGGTACAGGACGTTCCTAGAGGAACTGGGGTATGAGGATTCCTCCCCCATACCTCTTCATTGTGACAACAAGGGTGCTGTAGACTTAGCCCTAAACCCAGTCACAGGGAGACGGTCCAAACACATCCTAATCAAACACCACACTGTAAGGGAATACGTAGAAAACAAGGTCATAGACCTAGTACATACCCCTACGAAGGACATGGTAGCAGATGGGCTTACTAAGCCTCTACCAAGGGAAACCTTTGAGAAGCTGGTTAATGATGTTGGGATGGTTTAGATTTGGAGAGATTAGATCGTGGATAGGATCCACATCTATCAGAAATTTGGGTTGATAAACCTGTTTTATAAGGTTGCTGATGAAGTGTCAAGGCAGAATAAGATGCGTCTTATCTCTGCAGAAGAGAGACCTTTCTCTCTGTATTATATGGAGTATTCCCTAGACTTCAAAAAGTTGTCCTTTATGACACTTTAAGTCAGGTGATCTAGGGATCTCAATCCCGAACTCCTATAAGACTCTTGCATAGTTCTTATGTTGAGAACTTGTTGAAACTTGACACACGCTCTCATCACCATCTACCACCTATTCTTATCTCCAAATGGACTGCCTCTATCATGGAGGGATGTTGAGACGTGACTGATTCAAGTCACATGTCTCGTGGGATATGATTGAGTCATTCCCTTCCTTATACGGTATCTGACCCTTATGGTTAGATTTGGACTTCCGGACTTGTACGGACCGGTTATTGTTTATCTTTATTTTCTAGATCCTTATTAGGTTCTTATTGTTCTTGTTATTAAGATACCGGACTTAACCGCTTTAAGCGGTCTTATTGTTCTCTACCCTCCAATGGCATTTCTCCCTCTGGCGCACAGACCAGGTGTATTTTGTTTGAATCACCAGTGCGCACAGACCATTATTAGCTAAGTGTCCTGTATATAAGGACTGCTGTTTTCACCTTCACACTTCAGAGTTTCTTCTACCTCTGAAGTGTAAGTCCCTTTACTACTAAGCCTCTCTACCTTACGCTGACACTAGTATAGTACTTGTTTGTCCTTATGTGTGTAGCGCTGGTATTAGAGTTTCTTCTACCTCTGAAGTTACTTGTTTGTCCTTAGCATTCCTGCTATTCTTTGTCTCGCTGTTAGTGCTACCCGCTCAACAAAAACACCAGCTCCTTCCTGGTGGACATCATTTTCTCCTCTAGACTTGCCTGATTTGAGCTTGAACTTGATCAAACAAACCTTAGTTTAAAAGCGGTCGTTGGATGATCAATATAGCACTGTATGTAATAAATTAGCAGACAGTGAGAGATAACATAGAAAATAACACGAATGTGTTGAAGTTTCAATGAACAATGGCACTGTTCTCAACTTGTGTATGATACTGGCATTGTCTTGAGCTTGAGTTCAAATACAGGATGTGTCTTGATAAAATCGACAGATATTCCTGTATCAATTCTTATCAAAAGCGATGGTAGGTCCTATATACCTTTCAAATGAATAGCTCTGTTCGTAAATTGGTCAGCCAATGTTCAAGAGGAAACTATTCAACTAACTGATCTTGATCATCCATACCATCCCAAGATATGATTTATTTGATTTGTTGAGCTTGTGCTGTAACATCTACCACGGACGTTTGCCTGACTTAGGCGTCGGTGTAACGTGGGTTCCCTTCGGGTCGGAAGCGATGATTGTCTGGGCTGTCGGGGAAGATTGCGGGATGCCACTGATAGGATCCGAGGTGGTCGCGATAAGTGTAGAGGGGAAGGTCGAGGGGTACGTTCGGAGGAACAGTTGGGACTTTACGAATATACCTCCAACTGGGATGGTCGACGATGTAATAACTCGTGTAGGGTCTTGCGACTCGGGAGTTGAGGTATTCGAAGACGAGATGACACGTGGTACCTTCTGGGTAGCTGACGGTCGGTGTATCCACCATTCGCGAGGGAACTGGGGAGTAGAGGTCACAGGGATCCCTTCTTGGTCTAAGGGATATACCGGAGCTAGTTCACTTAAGGACTTCCGCGAGTCCTTAGCACAGTAGACGAGTAGAGAAGGTGGTATTCGAAGAAGACCAAGATAGGGATCCTGGTCTGTACTACTACGAGCTTAAATACACGTAAGGGAGTCAGTTCTGGCTCCGCTTGAACTTGTACGTAGCCAATAGCGTAAGTAGCGTAAATCCTAGGACAGGGATCCTAGGAATCAGTCATCCACGACATAATACTAGTATCGTACAACAATAGAACTCGGAGGTGAACACATAAGACACATCACGTACAACAATAGGAATCATCAGTCAGCCAGGGCACGAGGCAACAAGATCCGGAGTCCATGACACATTACTTCTGACACACCGAGTCATAGCGAATACGTCAGAGTCCACAACCGGGCCGGGCAGTCCGAGAATGAAATGTAACATGTGCTGTGTGAAGAACTCTGATGAAGCAAAGGTGTACAAGTGATGGATGGGGGTTGACTGAAAGTCATGAGACACTCACTCGTAAGACTGAGATATACGTGTGTGAAAATAGCACCCGAAGCATTGTTCTGTTCCTAGAACCGCCAACTCCTGTGTCTTATCTTCAACTCTCCAATGATACAGGGTAGCCAACCACGCCATTTGGCTCTCAAATATCCCTGGAGCCGACACGCTGATGCTCTGACCTTTTCATACAGTCTGTTCGACAATGTCAATTATCCTTGTGACTCCTCACCAGATCTAAAAAAAAAAAATGAAGTACACACTCAATGATCCCTTCTTTCCCACCAACCTGGCCATTGATCTGTTCCACTCAGTCTCTGCTGCATCATGAAGATGTGACAATGGCATCTTAGCCCCCCAACTCTCATCATTTGTATAGCTAGTGGCTTCTATTGCCACACGCAATGTCCCATCTGTTGCATTGGAGCAGACACCTGCCAGGAGTGGAAAGACAAAGGAGCTTCTTGTTGGAATGTAATAAGTACGTAAGGCCCTTATCTATAGCAGTTATGACATTACTGCCAGTATGCTTTCCTATTACGGTAGTTAGGATACGTACTATACTGGGCGCAATTCGCCTCTGAGCGAAAAGTAGTCTCATGACTAA
>JAKELG010000198.1:0-72938 GCA_021527035.1 Lactarius vividus | reverse complement strand
GGAAAGCTGCGCAGCACCACCACGCACGGAAAGAATCAGGTTGATGGTGCTGTCTTTGACGGCACCGCTGAGTAAGGAGAAGCTCTGATTACCCGCAGCGCGCGTGTACGCGGTCCCCTTCTCTAAAAAACCTATGATCACGTCAACGAGAACATCGATAGGCTCAATAGCACGTTCATCGTCTTGAAAAAGTTTGGAGACAACTGGTAATGGGCCCAATGAAGGGAATAAACGAGATGCTCCATCAATGCAGGACTAGCCCGTAGGTATGTCAGTAAAGGGTTTTAGCACGTTGACGTGGGTATCACCTCAAGTAATGCCACGTCTCTCCCGTTGGTGTTATTCTCGAGGTAAGACTGGAGGATCGAGGATTGCAAGAGTAGTTCGACACCTAGTATATCTTCACCTCTATCACTTGAGACCTATGTAGAACACATGAGAGGAAGCCGATATGGAAAACACGGATATCGGACATACCTTCTTTAAATTAGTCACTAAATTACAGGCATGTTCTAGTATCTCTCGATCTTTGGAATCAAAACCCGAGAGTAGTTCCATGTGTTTGGAGGCTTGTTCCAGCCGATGAATTGTTTGTAGCACCCTCGAGACCCAGGGTTCACCATCCGAGGTCATGCCCGTCACCCTCTGCGCTCTGTCGGCCGTTTGGGTAACATTCGACAGTCGTGTAAGGTCCGTCAAACAGCTGAGTAGACGCTCGCGACATTGGCGTCGTAAATCGTCCGTAAATGGGGGCGAAGGCACCTTGTGGACCTGTGGATTCAGTTGACATAGCCAGCCTCTTACAGTGGGGGGGAACGTACAGCACAGATTGGGCTATTCGGGGATATCTTCTTTATAACGAACATCCCGTGGACGGTGAGCCAATCTAGGATTTGCTGTACCCAACCATCGTCTTTAGGTATTGCTCCGTTGCGAATGAGGGCCGCAAATTGATCAACTATCCACGAACGATGTGCGTTAATCAGCTGAGCATCAAACCTAGCTCTCAGTGAGTTGTCAACGTCATCCAGAGCGGTCAGAATCCATACTTTGCAGAGCTAGAGGCCCCGTCCACCTGCCTAAGTATGTGGTTAATGTAGTCCTTAATGCCCTCTGCGTTCGTCATCGTCAGAATTGACTCCACGGTCTTGGTCTTGGTCAGCTTGTCGAATTGTTGATTCCCATGTATGCCCGTCAGTTGTAACACGAAAGCAAACCCGAGTGATGGATCCTTTTGCACAATAGAAAGGATATCCGTCGCCTATGCGGGAATTATAGGTCAGAATCCACTAACATAGCTGACGCAATGATAGGGCTCGCAATTTGTTTAGCAAATGAATGCAAGTATCGGTCTGGATGCGATAGATGATTGATCCAAGTCCGCATAAAATTCTTCGTGAACAACATTGGCAGGTCTGTAGCCTTGATGCGTGGTAGCGCTTTCTTAAAGATCACAAAGCCCCAGTACTTTCGCTCATTAGATGCAGACACGGAAAAGAGAGACTCTGCGACAGGGTAGTCGGTAAATGACTGGCTCTTCTCGTCGAGGCGACTTACCGTCGACAACGACGCGAAAGAACTCGGGGAATGAGCCCTTCGGTGTGTACCCACTGCCTTCCAAAGGTAATAGCTGGTCCAGTAACTCGTCCCAGATGTGATGGACCTGAGGTCTCCACGCCCGGCCAGGAATCCTCACCACAGCGTTATCGCCTTCGCCTTCAAACCCAGTTTCCTGCACAGCATTCATCTAACCGAAGCACAGAGACAATAAGAAGCACTGGTTCGCTTACTCTGAGTATCCTCGCAAGCGTCACAAGATTAGCATGATGAAAGATGTTCCCACGCTTGAACGTCGGTGCCCAGAGCCAGCGCCACTCGTACTCGTGTTCGGGCCACAGCCTCTGGGCGCGCAACGCAAGTGCAATCTTCTCTGGGGTCCACACGACTTTGCTCTTTGCAGCTCTCCCTTCGACAGAGGAAGTCTCACCAAACTCTTCCTCTAACAGCGCACGAACTACTTTCTCACGCCAGGGTACGTCCTCGTCACGAGTTGCGGCAAGAAGGTCCAACGCGCTCCCGACTGCCCAATACGCCGCCTCGGCAAGCCACGATTTGGCGTGGGAAAGTGTGCACAGCGCTTTGAGAACAGCTTCGCAGCTCTCGGGTGTGCTTGGTGCAGAGGGGTATTGAGGGAGCGGAGGATGTGTGCGAATGAACAGACCGGAATGAACGATTGAAGCGAGGCCGAACAGGCGCGCAAAGAGCAAGTCGCGTTCTTCTTGGCCGGTTTGATTGCCTGTTGTGCGCGACGCGTCGAGGACGAGCGCAAGGATTTGTGCGCAGGAAACAGTAGAGATACAGGAAAGAAGCTCGTAGTAGTTTAATCCCACTTTGTTAATGTGAATGTAATGTTATGCGTACCTCTGTCAAGGCGACAGCGAACCCAATACGACTGCTTTCTCTTGGGCTTGCGAGCCCACGTAATAGCCTGCGGATCGAATAGGCGACATCTGGAGAGTTCAATAAATCAAGCGTGAGGTTGTGCTCTACTACGTCTTCCGCAGAACAATCCCGCGGGGCCCCATCAATACCAAAGCTCTCCCCACTGGGCTCGTCTGGCTCAGCTGACTCATTCGCAAATGTTGCCTGAAGCTTTTGTAGAGTAGCTACAAGCTTGGCGGACGTGTCAAGACGTTTCTTCTTATCGGAAGAAGAGAGGTCCCAGAAAAGAGGAAGAATGGTAGACATGCCAGTGGGCAGACCGATATGATGCAAATTTAGACGCAAGGTTGGGGCGCAGGAAAGTATTTCCATTTCAAGGAATTCCACCCAAACTGAAGCGCCAGACACGATTTTACTCTCGAGTACAGCTGAGGTACAGTTCTATCATTGCATGCATGATACAGCGCTAACGACAAATTTCGATGTTCTAATAAACGCCAGGGGTAGGTAAGACACCGCACGCAAACCCCTCACCCCAAAACATCCAGTCCGCCACGCGGCAGTCTTGGCTCACCATCCTTGTACGGTTGGCCTGTCTCCTTCCGCAAGAGATCATTGATCCACTGCCCATGTGGCTTGATCTTCTCTCCACGAGAGTACATGACCGCCAAATAGAGCCATGCGGCAGCGTTACCAACCGTGCCGACTTCATCCGACACGTTTTTACGCGCGAAGCTAGAAACGGCTTCGTAGAGTTTTTCGTCCGTGTAGAGATCGTAGAGGTGACCCGCAACCGCATCATTATCGCCTACATCGCAGAGATAGCCCGACTTTCCATGTTGAATCTGCAGCGGGATGCCACCCGTACGCGAGGCAATGACAGGTATCCCGGCGTGTAAGGCCTCAGAAACTTTAACTTCGAAGCCTTCACGCGTAGACAGCTGTAACGCGATCTTCGAGTTGGCCATGAGCGCATTGAGTACTGGTAAGAACATCAGTGAGATGATCCCTTAAAATTGAAAAAGAAAAAAGAGTACGTTGATCGCTCGGAGGTATGCGCGCTACAATAATATCATTGGCGAGGTGCCTGTATGCTTCTGAGTGGATGAGTTTGATGACCTGGTCGTAGATGATGCTTGCATCAGGATCATCAACAGCACCATGTCCACAGATAAGCAACTGAGGTATTTCGTCCCCGTCGAACTTTCCTTTCGTCTTCAATAGCTCGCGGAATTTAGCGTACGAGTCGACGACATTAGGAATTCCTTTGGACGGGTCGAAACGCGCAACCTGAACCACGTAATCCCGCGCGGGCCATGCTAGCTCCGTCATCTTTTCCTTGGCGCACAGCGAGCGGAACTCCCCCATATAATACTGGGAATCCCAAGATTCAAGGTCCTTGTTGAGGCCGTCCAACCTAAGTGATCATGCGTTATAAAACGGCAGATACCTCGAGCAATACGCGCACCAGTCAGTGGCAGCGCCAAGTAAGCAAAGTTTTTCAACTGGTACGTCGCTGGGAACAAACTTATTCACTGGGTGACCTATGTGGGCAATATATGTCAGCCCTACCTAGGGGGTGAAGGTGACGAAAATAAGCCACACGCACTGATAAACAGATCGGCATGTTGGATGTTATTCCAAAGGTACTTCCACACTTCTTCTTGAGGTGAACCTTCCTTATGTACGAGATCGCTGCGAATCTCGATGTGTGAACGGTAAACAATGGGCACCTCAGGCCGGACCTTGCGGATAAGCGGGATCAAACCAGGCATCTGTGGGTCATCTTGACAAATAGAATTAATGCTATGTCAGGCAGAAACAGAGATGAACCTCACCGATGAATGCCACATCGACGCCACCAGGCGCAAGTGGACCACCCTCAGCAGTCCAGCGTAGCCCGTTCTTAAGAATCCAAGAGTCAAAGTTGTCCCTTTGCTCCTGGGTGAGGCGAAGAGTGGGCGCGGCGACCCCTTGCAAGATATTGTGGTTGTTCTTTGTCGTGCGGAACACGGAGGGCGACGGGTTTGGAACGTACCTGAGTCGATGGGAAAAGCAAGGTAATCAGTTTATCGTGTTCACATGAGACATGACATGTGATGAGAAAAAGGGGGCGGGAAGAACAACGCCACGAGAAATGTATTCCAATCTCGTACTCCAGCAAGTGATGGGGTAATGATTCGAGGTCCTCGAGGCACTAACCAGGCGGCATCGACATCCAAAAGGGTAAGGAAGCGAATAAGCGCGTGTCTCATCTTCAATCGGATAAATCGAATTTGCATTAGCGGATGATCCTGACAGATAACGAAGTATAGACACTCACGAGGGCAACACCACCTGCGGATGGAACGCCCAAAAGGAAGCGAGAATGGGGAAAGGGCAGATGGAAGGACTCAATCTCAAATTCTTGCAAAAATGGGGATAGACTCACCGCCCTGGGGTGTAGAAGAAAAGAAGCCAATCTTTGTTTTTTTTTCGCGAAGCTCATCGGCGAGCTGAACGACAGCATTCCAGGTACCCTCACCAACAGAGTTGCGGTACGCATCGAGATCATCTATGAGGTGAATCTTCCCAGCAGCGTCAACAGCAACCTGGTTGCGAGGGCCAATTGATAGACGTGGGTTATTGCCAGGACCAAAATGCATAATGGCCTTGCGCGCAGCAGAGTCCGCCTGCTCGTCGATCGTACGAGGAATAGGCAGTTTCTGCTGAACACCACCAGGGGTAAGAGTTTGTCCACTCTGTCCAAGGACGGAGTGGTCGACATAGACGGTAGGCGTTTCAGCACCCGAGGGCGCAAACGAGCCAGTGGCCGACCCAATACGGTGCTTGATATTAGTGCGAGTGGCTGAGTCTGTGTGATAAGGTTTGATATTGAACACGATGGGGACGATATCGAGCTCCAACCACAGGCGAGTACAGAGATTGGGGGCCTAGGTGGTTTTAGAAAGGCCATTGCAGGACGGTGTTAGAAAAGAACCAACCTCCCGAAGGAGACTGAGGGTAACACCGGCACCCAGGAACTTGCACAGATGCTCCGAAGAGAACTTGCGGAGAGCAGAAATGATATGGGACTCGATAACTTCCGTCTGCTTATCCGATTGTGCAGCATCGTACGGGAGGATCGTAGAGCTGAAATCGGTGTTATAGACAGAGTCGTGGATAGAGATTGCAATTTCGAAGCCAGCTTTGTTAGCGAGGAGGGAACCCGCAATGCCAGCCCACATAGGCTACGTATGACCTGAGTGCTTTAGCGGGAAAAATAAGAGGGAGGGGCGAACGGTAAGACTACTGAAGGCGGTGACATTCGGTCTGGTAGCGCTGGATATGCTGGAGAGCCTGCGCCTGATGGCGTCGGAAGACTTTGACACGAACTGTTGAGGTGCCGACGGAGCCATTTAGGAGAGTGGGCAATTCAGATCGAGGGTGATAAAGGAAAAGAGAGGACCGAGTAAGTAGAAGAGCTTTTATAGGCCAAGGCAATGACAATCTTCTCAAGTAGGAGGTTGGCTCAGGCACCGTTGGGCCGGCCTCAGGCACAGTCAGACCTTGCCTCAAAGCAATGTCCAGCTGCAAAGAATGCGGACATCCCACTCAATTCTCTCGAGACATTGGCTCTGCCGTATGCACACACTGCGGTACTTTGGCAGATTCGTCCCAACAGAGCGCTCTCACTTCTCCCTCTGATTTCCTCCCCGATTCCTACGCCCACGACCTCCAGATCAACACCCGTCCAACCACTCTCAAAAGTATCCGCAGAAACGCTGCATGGGACCTTGCCGGACAGGCTGCTAACCCCAGGAATGAGCGCAACAAGGTCTTTTCCCCTTTTTTCATCACACCCCTTCAACCCGTCCTGACACCTTGTCGCTCTTCTCAGTTCATCATTTATGAGTCCATCCGGGCTCTTGCTGACCGTCTGGGACATCGGGGTGCAGCCATCCGTGCCAAAGCCATTTTTGACTCCGTGATACAACGCCTTTTAGTCAAATGGGGTAGAGCAGCCAAACTTGCCGCAGGCGCTGCTCTCGTGTTCGCCATTAGAGAACAGGATAGGGGAGATCACACACACCATGTTGCTGTCAGTTTCTCTTTCTCTCTTCATCTCTGTTCTTCCGACGAGCCTGGCCGTTTATCCGCGCAATCTTTTTGTCTCCCTCACGAACAATGCCCTATTACCCACGCCCCCCACACTTTCTTCTCTCGGCGTGGCACATACCCAGATATTTCAACTCTGTTATTGGAATTGGATGTTTGCAGCAGCAAAAATACCCTAGAGGCCTCTCTTTGCCGCGCGCTTCCAAGGCACATCGCCGTAAAATCATTAAGCGCTGCCTGTTTCTCCTCCCGCTTTCGGGCAGGACCATCTCCTGACCCTTTTGTGTATGCCGTGATTCTCGCTTCCCCTTCCGTTGTGGTTGTACTTTGGGGATGTGGTCTAACCCCAAGACGTGTCGAATAGAATCGGTCTATTTACCTCCCATACATTCTTTTTTCGGATGCACGGTCACGGCATATACGGCTGGCTGACTGTCTTGTATTCCCATCCCAGTATCTCCTCTCGGAACCAGTCGTGGAATTGAAGCGCACACAATTGCGGCTCCTCCCTCACCTCGCCCTTGACCTTCCACGTAACCGTGCGGTCTCACACCTTCCCTCTCTCGCTGCACACCTCAGTACCCTCGCCTCTGCTTCGGTCCCAACTCTTTCCAAAGATACACTTACCTTCATAAGGCCTTTGTTGGCTTCTGTCGTGGTGCAGGACGTCCTAAGAACAGCTTCGGCGCTGTACGATCTTCCCAATTTGGAGAGGAGTGCATTCAATGCAGGAAGTGCAGGTGCAGGTGGGTGCGCCCTTTTACTTCTGGCACTTGAGGCGCACGCCCGCCCGCCTCGCCCAATGCCACACGTGCTTGTGCTCGCTTCGCAGCTAGGAGCGGCTCTCGGTGCACGTGGCGCGGCTGTTATGACACGCTATCGCATGCTCGTGGACACAATTGAGGCGTGCGCCGCACGAGTTCCGTGGCTCGTAAATGCCAACACACCGAGGAGTAAGCACATCGCTCGGAGATCCAGAGTGGCGAGCGCCGTACTGGACGTTGTACAATTCCGCGAGGAAGTCGGACTGGCAGAGATTGCCGAAGCGGGTGGCCCAATTCAAGTCGAACTCGAGGCAGAGGTCGACGGAGGCGACGGTGAAGGTGATAGAGGTAGTAATGAAGCCGATTTGGATGCACTCGTCGCTGAGGTCCAACAAAAAACGACCAGGATCACGAGAATTTTGTCACATGGGCCCCAGAGTTCCTATGTGGTGGCGAAGACTGCCGCGGCTTCAGAACGCAGATACAAGAAGCGTCGAACGGTCACGACCCAGGCGGCCAATTTCCTCCTTGACCCCCTAGCGAACGTCGCGCCGGAACGCCCTGCACTCGCCCACACATCCTACCTTTTATCATCTGACGCGGGCAGTAGATCTGACGTACCACCGACGAGGCTACAACTCCTGGCGGCCGAACGTGGAGACACAGACGCGGTTCGTGATGACGAGTTATTCGGCGAAGGTGAGCTAGAAGGGATTGTGATTGGTACGGATGAGACAGCACACGAGGAACGAGAGAAGAGGGCTCAAGCAATGTGGATGATTTGGGGTGAAGATGTTGCCAATCCCACGAGAGAGGTCCTTGGCACAGAAAATGTAGGGAAGAGGAAGCACCCCGGGCGACCTGGCGGCTACACGAAGAAGGGAAGGGAGCGAGTTGATATGGATAAACTTGCGGCGCTACTGGAGTCAGATGACCCGTTCGTAGCGCTGGGTGTTGAAGTGTTCTGTTCAGGTGATGAAGACAAGCAAGGGGAAGAAAGTCGAAGGGGGGACTACATTGGAGGCGGAGGCGGTGAGGAGGTGGAAGGTGAGTGGAGGCCCGCGTCTCCTGGAGGATGGGAAGTAGAATGGTCTACCGAATGGTAAATACAACAATAGCGTAGTTATGCGTAGGTTTTGTGGCCGGCTTTATAGAATTCACTAATGAAAATATAGGTTTCTGGCCTCAATTTTTCAAACTTTCGAGTCCAGAGTCTTGTCTTACTGAGGTCGAGCGATGGTCCAAGTAATTGATCACATGATTCAAATTCATATCTCGTGACCGCGCCTCGTAAGTGGCTTATTTGCCCTTACCGGTGATTCAGAGGTATCCAATCGTCGAAACGCAAGTCTACTGGGCGAATGTCCTGTTAATCTACATGGAAATCGACTTGTACGTTCCCTCCTTTCGCACGGCCAGCAAACGTATGCGTTCCCACTCCCCGACCCCGTGCGAGCATGACCGTCCACTCGTACGTGCTGTAGTGTTCTAATTTCGTTTCTCGGTGCCGATCTTTGTACGCAACTCTGGCAGAAACGCTTATCACTTGCCGTTAATGAACGTACGCGCGACTCGCCACTATCGTTCCAATCCCCACAGACGGCAAGTCCTACTTCACCTGCGCGTACGCAGTCACTCTCCACTGTCGTGCTCGTTCAAAAGCCCGCGCAGTCGGTATGTATACCCTCTGCAGACGCGGATGCGAGTGTACAAGATGAGCAGTGGGTCGCCCTTACGCGCAACCTTACCCTCCTTCCTACTCAATGCTCCTGCTGAGCTCGAGACAGCCTGGAGCAGCAACGGAGAAAATACGATGGTGTGCATTTTGAATATGACCCCCCCCTCCAATCTTACCGCTGACTTTTTAACTGATGAAAGTTTCCATGGCGCTCTTTACTTTTCAGAACCTTGACGAAACACCACGGTCTTCAACCCGATTATGCTCGCACGATCAGCGTTTTCAATGTGGGGCATGCGAGCAAACAAAGACCCACACCAGTGACAACACGGTACCACCCCTCGTGCATTCCGGTCCTTGTTCATCTATGCCAAATGTCTTGTCTCCGCGGCTCGCCCTTCCCCCAGTGACAGCGACAGGATACTTACAGACACCAGACCCAGTCACGATTCCTACGCCTCTTATCGGTTCTGCTATACTTCCTCCGCATTCTCCCTTCAGTAGTGGATGCGTGAACACCATGCTACTGTATTTGCGAGAGTCTCAGCCATCACAGCAGCAGCAGGCGCCTCCACGTCGCTCACGGTTCACCATGGGTCCACGACCAGACTGTGAGAAATGTCGCCTGGGTGTGCCGGGACATTACGCACATTTCGATTGATTCACAAAAAGAAGGTAAGGGACTACCCAGATGAGATTCCCCCTATCATAGTGTCGTTAATTTAGATAATAGCCTGCGTGTCTCTCACTTGGTGGATTGAAACGTAACACGACATGAAATGAAGTCGGTGCGCGCTGTGAACACTCTTATGCCATCGAATACAGACAAGAATATAGCGCTTCTGAGCTCACTTCAGTTGTTTGCGCTGTACACATTGCAAGATTAAAGCAGAAGTGACACTGTCATCTCCTGTGTGGCCAAAGTACCTGAAATCGGGGGGAAAAGATCGTATCTACCTGGGTATCTAAACGCATCCAGTCTTGTGCATACATGATTCAGGCATCTTGTTAAACGACGTTCAACTCCAACGTCAACTATCGGAGTAGCAGGCCATATAAGTGCGCTGTGCGAAACTTCACAGAGCCAACCCCCCTTCGCTACGAGCTCCTCGTGCACGACCAGATCGCCATCAAGCAATACTTCATCATCGTCTGTCCGTTCGATGTGAAGTTAGTCAAGTAAAAACCAAC
The DNA here is from genome assembly GCA_021527035.1 of Lactarius vividus. Classification (NCBI taxonomy): domain Eukaryota; kingdom Fungi; phylum Basidiomycota; class Agaricomycetes; order Russulales; family Russulaceae; genus Lactarius; species Lactarius vividus. The sequence goes on along the minus strand of JAKELG010000198.1, from coordinate 62,765 downwards.
AAGCCAGGTAAAGATGAACCCGTCTGTTTTGTGAGTGCATAGCATCGACGTCCCCCCCCCATGCTCTTGCAAGGTTTGGCAACGAATAGTTGAGCAGGGAGATGCCAGTTGGGATAGCGCCGACCGACCATGCTATTTGTTCCTTAAATTTCGGAATCTTCCCCTTCCTCTTCGCTCTCATGCGTTTGTTACACTCCTGTTTTAAGAGCCAAAACAAACTCTTGCTTCAACAGGCGTGCGTATTCATGCGTATTCATGCTCCGCTGCCTCGCGCATGCTGCGCGACAGTTGGTCTGCATGCTCGAGGCTTCGTTACCTTGTTGCAACCAGCTCCCCTCACGATATCGACGTGGAGCTTATGGTTTTCCGCCATGCGCTTGTACACTTCTTCCAATCCTAGGGCCAGCACTCCTTGTTTGATTCGCGAGAGATTAGGTGGGGTCGACAACCTTCGTGCCGTTGCTTGGTGGGACCGTTTCCTCTCGAGGGTAAGCGGACTTCTGGGTCAGGATTCGTTTTGATACGCTGTCGGTAGTCATCTATGTATTCCTTGGTGTACGGTGGGACCCACAATTTGACCGCAAAACGACAGCCTTTGTGGTACAAGATCGCCGTGTTTCAGGTGTGAAACTCATTGAGTGAGCAGAAATGGGTCGTCTGTCTATGTCCATTATTAAGTTTAAGGTGGGTGCATATGGCGGTGGTGAGGAAGGAGTATGGTACTAGACTACTAGTAGTAGGAGGCTACAGATGGGGAGATCTTCTCGAGGAAGGGTTGGTAGGCCAGTAATACCAGTAATCACGAGCGGATAGCCTCAGTTATACTGATACTCGACTAGCTCAGGCCGTGAGGGGTGTTGAGATATTGGGAAAGTGGTCACGGTGGTGGCCAGTGCCATACTCAAAACATCCGATGTGCTCGTTGGGAGTAACGGAGCAGAGGGAGTCGGTGATGCGGGGGAGCTACTCGAGGCATCAGAGTGCCCAGAATGTTAGAGCGTCGCTGTGATGGAAACCGCGAGTAGTGCGTGACAGGATAGTCGAAATTTAGACTTAAAGCTTAAAGGTTTGAGGCACCTTGGGTGAGGTCATGAGACCGATGGAAGGGAGGACCCACTGTCACGTTTCGGTGAGCCACGATTATCGAGGGAGAGAACTTGAATCAATGGGGACGCCGAGGGATAGGGTCGATGTGTGCTTCGTTGACAAGTAGTCTGCTCGATGGGTCGCCAATACTAAGTAGATGGAAGGTATGGAGACTTGTCTGGGGGAACAGAGTTTGAACTAGATGGCCAGAATTTTAACGTTACTAGCCTGAGAAGGGCAGTAAAGGAACAGACCGATTTGAAGGTACACTAAAGTAGTACCCTAGAAGCAGCGTCAAGGGGCTATGCCACATGAATTCAAGTTGCCAGTGGTAGGGAGACCAGCCTGCACTGGCACTGACATTTGTCTGTGGGCCCTCAACATGTGACAACTGATAGACGTGAAACTGCGTCATTGAGCATACCACAATCACTCGTAGTAGGTGTAAATTCAAGAGCATGCAATCGACGTTATATAAACGGAGAAACTGCCACAGTCAACTGAGTAAAGATGCTCATCTACCAGATCTCTGACTAAGCCTGACTGTCTGCAGTAGGCGATATACCCTTGGAAGTGTACGAGACATCAACTTCCCCCGAAATCGCGTCATCCCAACTCCACCGTTCCAAGATCCTCTCGATGCGTTGCCGCTCAAAACTGCGGTCAGTCTTCCTCGTCTTTAAAATAACCTGTCGCTTTCGTCCAGCTTCCACTGAGCGCCCTTCCACACCTGAAGCATCAAGAGGTTCGTCTTTCCACTCTGACAGAGTTTCAACCAATGGACCAATGTCCTGGACAGCTAGATGACGCATCGACTCTTCGTGCTCCTCTTCAACGGTCTCCCAAATTTTCGGTCGGAAGTTTCGGAACATCGAATCACTTGGAAGGGCCAGGTCAGTTGGTAGAAATTCAGAGTCCCGCTTTCGCTTTCGTCCAACATCTTTGGGTGTCGGTTCTTCTTGACCTTGGGCTCGGTCGAGGTGATCCCCGTCACTGGTATAGCCTCCAGCCAATCGGACCCGCCACCGCAACTCCCTGGCCAATGCGGGCGCATCTTTCACCTTGTCGCCGGGGACCTGGTCTCGTATATCACGTTTCACCGTTTCTGGGCTTCGTTCCATGACCCGCACCTCCGATACCAGAAACTCGGAGAGCGCCTCAATCGACTCCAACACACGCGGAGTAAAATCTTCCTTGGCGCGTAGATCCCGCAAGTACTTTTCGCCGGCATACCAGCAAAGTCTACAAAATCATGACTGTCAAGGTCACTCGCCACGCTGTGGAACGGACCTTGAGAATAGCGGGAAACGAAACTTCTTGGGTACGTGCGTTGAGATCTCTATTTCGCGTACCTTCAATTCTGCAGGGCGTGAGCTTCGACTGAGGTGATAACACGGACAAACATACGTAATGCAGCATTGTACGAGTGAAGAAAATTTCCCCCAAACACTAACGCATCTTGAGGGGTATACTCCAGAAAGGTTAGCTGGAGCCAACGCAAGGCCAGGGAGATACGCACAACAGCATGGATCCACCCCGTGGGAATGATCATTGTGTTACCCTCTCTCAAATCCACCTTGGTAACTTCATCAACTAGGTCGCCGAGCCACGTGTGACTCTGGATCTCACTCCCGGACCAGCGTTCGTAGGAAGCGAGATTAGCAGCAGTCGGCCGTATAAAGAGGAATGTCTGTGAAAAGGTGGTTACCAAGACCGAGATGAAGAAATACGAAGGGTATAAGTTACCTTCGATCCTCTAAGTATGTGATAATACACAGAAGACCCGGCGAAGTCGATGTGCCAGTCCTAAAAAAAATGGTTGGCAGTGAAAAGACGATAGAACACACACTAACAGTCCACGCCCCAGCCACACCCATCAAGCAGTATAGCTGCACCTTCGGGTATGGGTGGCTGGAGCCTTTCCTGTTATTTGGCCAAAATTTCTCCACCCAATCGATGTCCCTAACCAATTTAGGGGGTACGACCTGTTCTCCAAGCCTTGTCCCAGATATTTCCAAAGAAATGACGTTTCGGACTTTCTCGCGAGCTGACAGTTCGCTTGAGTAATAGCTTGCCCACTTCCCTAGCGTCCATCCAACTAAGCTGGACTGCGTGCTTACGTCTGTGTATTCGTCGTGACTTAGTCGATTTGATTAACCCGAGGATGATCGAGAAAAAATTACCTATAACTTCGAGTGGTGTATCGTGCCCTAGAGTCGCAGCGATCTCGGATACCGTCAGATTCGACGATGGCATTGTCATACCAAGGCCATCAGATTCTTCAATGAGAATTGGCTCCGTCATAGCAGTAGGATCACTGTCCAACCAATCCTGGGTAAGTTCTGAGCCCGTCATCTTCTTGAATGCGTCCTTGGAAAATGTCTTGTTCTCCAATAGCTGGGCCCACCGGCGTGGGTCGGATGAATCAGTACCTGAGTGAAGATTGACATAGTCTCGAACAGGTCTGTTACGTGCAGACTTTCGGGTTGGGAGTTTGAAAGTTATGGCGCGTCTACTATCAGCTGCCCGACATTGCCCACAGAACCTAAAATTCAGGTAACAATGACCAGGATTCGTAGAAAAAAAATTTGCATACCATTTGTCTATTACATCAAGTTGTCCGTTTTCCCCAACACACCTCCAATGGTACCACGTTTTGCAGGAATCGCACCTAACCCAGCTCTCGCTGTCCTCATCCTTTACGTCTCGCGTTAGTGAAACGCTGCATGCAGGACAGAGGTCTTCCTGAGAATTTATAACATCGACTGCTGGATCAGAGGCACCAGAGGCTGGCGCATTTGACCCTGGCTGTGATGGCGCCGATATACGAGTTGTGCGTCGGGTGGCTCTCGTCATGAGTGGTCACACACGATCACGCGTCAAACGCGATGAAGATTTTGCTGAAACGCGTCTCTCCCACGGCTTGCCGTTTCCTGCAACTCAGCTTCAAATTCCGATTTTGGCCTTTGCCTGGGACCCTCTGACAGTTGCGTATTTTTCGCAGACTTCCCACGCGCCGGTCCGCTTTCCCGTCAAACAAGAATTAAGTCTCCGCTTCAACACTTCGTTTTCTTTCAAAGTAAAGTCAAATAGTTAGCTAATAAGTGTGATTACATGAACGCTTTTTTGGTTCAAGTCAGGTGATTGAGTAAAGCACAAAAAAGGAATTACATTAACTAATCAAAACAAGTACACGTTTTTTTACACAAGTTGGTATTCTAGTGTGTAATCAGTATTCTAGTGTGTGTAATCTACTGTGTGCTGGGGTAGTAAGGTTGGGAGGGGGGGAAGTAGCTATAAGGCAAGTACATTGGGTATGTCGCATGATATGGGACCTGAGAATATGCAGCGTTGGGGTACCACGCGAACTGAGCTGGGGGCCCTGGCACAGGTGCAGAAGAGGGCGGTGGCGGTGGGGTACTGGTGCATTTGCGACTGATGAACAGCATAGGTGGAGACGCATACTCACAGTGAATCAAGGGATACTGTGGTGAGATATGTGAGGCACAGGGAAGCAGAGATCTTGCAGAGTAAGCTTAGAGATGTCTGATAGCACAGAGTGAGAACTGGGTGGTATTACAAGAGTAGGAAACATACCTGATAGCACAGAGTGAGAACTGGGGCTATCAGGGCGTACATGGTACACTATTTATACAGTCTAGAGACAATGATGCACTTGTACAATAAGGGCGTTATACAATAGACAAAATACAATAAGACCCGGAACAATGAGTGGGTCAGAACAAAGGGAAGTACTTAGACAATAAGTACAATAGAGAATCCAGAACAAGGATGACATCATAGTGACATCACAATAAAGATATAACAAAAGGATAGTCCAAAAGCATAGTACAATAACAAGTCCGGAGGAGTCCATATGATGTCATTGTACAGTGATGTCATAGATAATGGTAAAGTCTGAGATTGTGATGCTCATACATCTAATCCTCATAAGTTCTGTATATCTAATCTACAGCAGTCCATATGTTATGTCCCAGCCGGGACATTCGGGATTTCTACGGGAGAAGTTCGGAATAGAACCCCAAGAAGTGGCTTTAGGGTGGGATCGATGATGATGTCAGGCAAAGATATTTCACTTAGCCAGAAAGATGTTTGAGATGAGAGGGACGCACTGCTACTTCAAGGTGAAGCAAACTTGGCTGGATTCACAAACGAAACTAAGACAAGGTCCCTACGATGAATACTATGTGCTTTTATATCGTACAAACTATGGTTTTCTGGACTATTTTCTGGTAATGAGACATGAGCCATGTCACTGAAGGATGAGCTGTCAGTTTCCGTCAACTTCCCGAGAAATCTCCGAGACACGTCAGCAGTCACGTCACGTGTCACACGATCGTGACACTACCCCCTCCTTAGTGTAACGTTACCACAGGAACGTTATGTGCGACGTGCACGCCACTAAGTCGATCAGGCCGAGGTAACGGGACGTGAGTTAGCCGGTTAGGGCTAAGTTCGATGATGAACAAGCACTGCACGGTCTCCTCAGACACGTGAGTGGTATACGGGGGTTCTGGGGTTCAAGCGCAAAGGCGAACCAAAGTCGTGCTCAAGCGAAACGGCGAGCTAAAGTCGTTCGTGGATTGACAACGATGTGGTATTACACAAGAAGTCAAGTCTACCGTACAAGCTAGGTAGCGTGCGACTTATATACTAGTACAGGATTTTTGTACGCAACAAACATATGGCGCAATACGTGGAGTCCTAAGTAAAAGCAGAACAAAGGCAGAACTATAGTAGGAAGTACAGTGATTGCGCGGGGTCATGTGGGAGTCAGCAGAGACCGGAGCGCCGTGAACTTGGATATACAAGGAAGGGGGCGTGAGGGCGTATCGTACAGCGAAGAGATCATGGGAAACGATTGGGCGCGTGATGAGTTATGGGCGTAACAAGATGGGGCATGGGGATAAGAAGTAAGGAACGAAGGCGTCCATGGGAAATAGAAGGGAAAATCGTAACACTTAGACACGTTTGCTCTCCCTTCGAGCGAGTCTTCGATGCAGCATACATGATCTGGGTTAGTTCAGTCATAGGGTACGGGATGTGGGGAATGGATGGCCCTCCTTGGGCATGGGGCACCAAAGCCGGGGTGGTGAACGGGGACGTTGCAACGCGTAGCATGCTCGCACAGCACATGCAAGCGGGGGCATAAGTGGGGCGGCATGGTTCTGGTCACAGTAGAGACATATAGTCCCCCGCTGCTCTTCTCCGTGCAATTCTGGGCGCGGTAGCGGGGGTCGGCGGGGGAGCGCGACGGTTAAGTCGCGTAGTCGTGGTGGAATGGGGATGGGATCTAGGCCTTCGAGGTGGTCGAGATGAGCTTGGAATCTACGATCGTTAGAGCCCGCTTCACTGATGTGATAGATGTCTAGACCACGAGGCAGAGGTTGGGGTAGGAAAGGGAAAATACGCGACGATATGTTCGAAGCTCTTAAACGTTGGTCAATGTCTTCTGCGCCGGCTAGCCAGTCGTTCCAGGCTATATCGAGATCTCTCATATGTGCGAACAGGTCTTGCTTCCTCTTCATTGATAACCTGAATTGATGAACGTCCGCCGCTGCCCCTGGGTCCGTGACCAGAGCCAACACCCTATCGGCCTCGTTCCTCGCGGTGTGATCAGTGGCAAATAAGGCTAACAAGTGCCCCTCAGGTACCCCCGCATCCGTCCTTGCTGGCATTGGTATCGTGCAAAGTGGTTTGAAGTACTGCGGCTTGTCCTTTCCCTCGGTCCCCAGGGTTACTGGCTGTTCTCGTTGATTAATAGTGAACCTGATGTACGGTGCTGGTCCTCTCGATCCGTCTTCGAATGGAATTTCGAAGGTGTACGGTTCTGTCCGCCTCGAGATGCGCCACCCTACTCCTGGGTGCTCTGGTCCCAGCTCGAAAGCGGGGCGGAATTCTGCAGTTGATCCCTCGGCCCTTCCCGTAGTCGATGGTGTTACATACGTAGACGGGTTGGACGAGGTGAGACTAGTGACTGTGGAAGGAGGTGTCGTAATGCCTCGTGCTAAGATGGGAGAGGGAGTCGTCTCGGGATAAACAATGGGAGGTGGGACGTCGTCCGGGTAGACTCTGTTAAGGCGGATTCGTTCTGTGATGAGCTCTTCTACTTTATCCCTTAGCAGCCTTTCTCTCCGAACAGCTCTAGCCTTAGAGTGACGACGCCAACGGCCGTCAGGTTCCCGATACGTAGCGTAGCCGAAAGAGTCATCCCGAGTGCGCGGAGTATCAGCCCTGGCGTCGTGGTCATTAGCAACCCATGACCAAGCTTCCACCTGTTGTTCGATAAACTCAGTAGTGGGGAGGGACAGCTCCCAGTGTTGGACGTGATAGTGCTGAGGTGGGTGACGAGCTCCGTAACCGAAGGGATCCATCTGAATGGTGTTGATTTCTAGCGCGGTGACACGATCTTTATACTCTTGAACCAGTTCTGGGGCGTGAACGCCGGACTCTGGTTCCCAGCTGTCGTGAGCATCTGAGTACCCCTTCCAGTGGACTAGGTATTGCGTCGTCTGTTTTCGACCAACTTTTCGTTCTCCTCTAATCTCTTCGACCTCCCACATTTCTTCTCCGTCGACTATATCTGGTAGAGGTTCTTCAAATGTTCGTCCATTGAGCGGCGTTTCGACGTAAGGCATTAAGAGGGAGGCGTGGAAGGCGTTATGGATTTTCCAGTTCTTCGGGAGTACTAGTGTTACGCTACCACTGCGTCGGTCCGACTAGGACACGTGTAAAGGCGTTCACGACTCAGCGAGTCTCGTGGTATCGCAGATAGGTGCGAAGGATTCCTTGGAATACGACTAAGGCGGTCCAAAAGACTCGAAGGACCAGGACTAGAACAACGAATACTTGAAGACGCGAAATGATGACGCTCCTTAGACTCGAAGGTCAAGGATGACAGGAAGTCGAGACGCGAAGGTCCGAAGAGAAGACGAGTTAGAAGTGGTATTATAAAGAAGACCAAGATGGCATATCTTGGTCTTTCGAGTCCACTATTTATACATATAAGAGGTAGCTTTAAAGCTCCTCTGTGAGTCCGATATCCTGTCGCGTAAGTAGCTCGAACCCTACTACAGCTATCCTAGTAATGAGTAATACTAACAATCACATGCTAGTGCTACTCGTGATGACTGATCCAAAGTCCGTGACTAATTCCTACTTACTACTGTAGTCACAACCGTGTAGTAAGCGTCCATTCTCGTAACCATATAGTCCGTCCGTTACAACTAGCTGATAAGTGGTCTTAGAGATTTCTTTAGCGACCAGGAAAGGGCCGTATCTCTTCGGGGCCAGTTTAGCCGTAGGATGGGAAGTCTTTAAGTGTTTTGCTTCGAGCCAAACCTTCTGCCCTACTCTATAACCTGCATATTTCGATACCGAGACCCAGGACTCCTGCGCCTTCTTCATTGTGGCGTGGGCTTCTCTTCGTACTTCATTGAGCTGGTCCAAGCGTCTAGTTGCTTCTGTGGCGTTGGTCTTGGTATTTGGCGGTTGATGAACCTTAGGGAGGAATCCAAAAAGGAGTTCGAAGGGCGTTTTCTTCGTTGTTTCCGATTGCCAGGCATTGAGTGTATATTGAGCGATCGATAGCCATTTTGCCCAGTCATTTCGGTGATTGCCGAAGATCCGTAAGTATTGCTCGAGACATTGATTCGTGCGTTCCGACTGTCCATCAGTCTGCGGGTGATATGCGGTACTGATGTTTTGTTCTATCTTCAATGTCTTCATAAGCTCTTTGAAGACTTTGGCAGTGAAATGGGGGTCTCGATCAGAGATCACTGTAGAAGGTAACCCGTAGTGCGGTAATATTCTGTCCAGGTATAACTTAGCCACCCCTAGAGCATCGATTGTCTCGTTACAGGCAATAAAGATACTGCACTTAGTGCAACCTTGATCGGTGACAGTTAGTATCGTGTCGTATCCTTTGGACTTAGGCAGCTTCGTGATGAAATCCATCGCTATGATTTGGAATGGGAGGCGTGGTTCCTCGTGTGTGATGGGGTATACCGGTACTTTGGCTTTTCCGGGTATGTTTTTATTTGCTTGACATGGAATGCACCCCTTAATGTATTCTGTGACGTCTTCTTTCATTTTACTCCACCAGTAATGCCGTTGGATTGCGTCTGTCGTCTTCGTGATTCCCGCGTGTCCAGCGGTTGGTATGTCATGGAAGGATGAAATCACCCCCCTCCTAAGATCGACATCGTCCACAATGACCAGGCGGGAATCGTGGAAGAAGAGACCATCGTCCTCCGTCAGCGCTGTCATATTGGCAAGATGGAGGAGTTCATTATGGTGCTCGAAATGTGCAGCACGCAAGCAATCGTCTAGCGTTGTGATTGAGACTGCCGTGATGAACAGGGACGGTGGGAGGACAAGCACGTCTGAGTTGTCGTTAGCCTCTTCCGGTGTAAAGTTCGGATGGCATGACAGGGGGTCTGCTTGCAGCAGATGTCCCAGTCTATGGATCAAATGTAGGTCGTAATCAGCGAGAACGTTCACTAATTGGGCGACTCGTCGGCTGATCTTTTGTGGGTGTTTGTAATGTAGTAAGTTCGCGTGGTCGACATAGACGGTGATCAGAAATGGTCCTCCAACCAAGAGATGGCGCCAGTGTTCGAGACCCCGGATCAAGGCTAGGAATTCTCTGTCATAGACATCATAATTCCTTTCAGTGTCTGAGAAGGTCCACGACAAGTATCTGATGACTTGGTCTTTTCCTCGACGATCTTTCTGAGTTAAGATAGCGCCGCATGCGTAAGCGGACGCGTCTGTCTGCAACTCATATGTGTTACGTTTCGTTCTCGGACTGCCCGGCCCGGTTGTGGACTCTGACGTATTCGCGATGACTCGGTATGTCAGGAGTAATGTGTCATGGACTTCGGATCATACTGCCTCATGTCTGGATGACTGATGCTCGCTATTGTTGTACGTGATTGTGATTAGGCCTGCTGACTGATGTCTCTTATTGTTGTACGTGTTTCGAGTTACGATAACGACTGCGCATTCTATTGTTAGAATACGCTACTTACGCTATTGGTTACTTACGAGTTCGAGCGAAGCTGGAACTAACTCCCTTACTTGTATTTAAACTCGCAGTAGTACAGACCGGGATCCCCATCTTGGTCTTCTTCGAATACCACATCCTTGACTCGTCTTCTGTGCTAAGGACTTGGGAAGTCCTTAAGTGAACTAGCTCCGGCATATCCCTCTTTGACCAAGAAGGGATCCCCGTGACCTCATCTCCATCTTCCTTTGTGAATGGTAGATCAGCCGACCGTCATTTACCCGCCCGGTACTATGTGTCATCTCGTCTTTGAATATCTCAACTCCCGCACTGCTCGTCCAACCCACTGCTATTACATCGTCGACAACCTCGAGTGGGAGTATATCTGCAAAGTCCCTAATCCACCCCCGAACGTCCCAGTCGAAGAGACGTTATACACCTACAGGGATTCTACAGGCATGTATTGGCCCCATCCCGCAGTCTTTCCCGAGCACTCGGACAACCACAGGTTTCACCCCCGAGGGAACCCACGTCACAACAGTGTCTAAGTCAGACCAGCGTCCGTGGTAGACGTTACAATATGGACAGGAGGGATCTGGTTGTCGTAATGCTGGGCGGCTAGTGGCGATACTGAGTAATTTTGTTAAGGCAGCCGTGTGTGTTGGCGTCCAGACAAATGGAGTATCCTTTTTCAGGAGGTTATTCAATGGTCGCGTGATACTTGCGAAATCTCTGATGAAGGGTCGTTGGTAGTTTAGTACCCCGAGAGTAGATCGTACTTGTCGTACAGTGGTCAATTCGCACGGCCAATCCTTGAGTCCAGAGACCTTATCGTCTCCCATCCGGATGATGCCTCGTTGGATAGTCATCCCTAAATAGTCGATCTCTTTCGTTTCGAATGCACATTTTGACAGTTTAAGGAAATAACTTTCCCAGAGGAAGATCTGCAATACCGATCTGATGATGAGTCGATGGCTTTCAAGATCGTTTTCTGTGGCCACGAGTACGTCGTCCATATAGACATAGAGCTCTCCAGGGTATTGGTCTATTAGCGGTCGGAACATTCTGTTCATGGCTCTGGAAAATGTTGCAGGGGAATTTGTTAGACCGAAGAACATGACCATTGGTTCGAATAGACCAAGCGGCGTTTTGAATGCGGCTTTCCACTGATCTCCGTCTTTAATCCAGATATTGTTATATCCCCAGTGTATATCGAACTTCGTGAAGAGACTTTTATTCCCTAGTGACGTCAAGATACTTTCGATGAGCGGTAGAGGGTATTCATCCCGTACAGTCCAAGCATTTAGAGCTTTGTAATCCTGGACCGGTCTGAGTTTCCCATCCTTCTTTTTTATGAAGAATATAGGTGAGGCATAAGGGGATTTTGATTCCCGGATATAGCCCTTGCTTAGATGTTCAGTCAGAAAAGCGCGAAGATGATTCAATTCTGCGAGGTTCATAGGGTACAATTTCGTTCCTAGACTAGCAGGTGCCCCTTCTTTCAATACGATAGCATGGTCGTCTTCCCTCTCTGGTGGGAACCTTTGTGCGGCCTCTTCCAAGAAGACAACGGCATAGTCCGAATAGTATTCTGGAAGCGTCATATTGTTGTCGGCGCCGCTACCCCTTGCTATCGCCATTTTCTGAGCTACCATCTTGTCAATTTGAATTTCTCCTTGTCCTAGTTTGAACGGTCCTCCGTCATAAGTCCTCTTTCCCCAGTTAATAACAGGTTTGCTTAGTTCGAACCAAGAGAGACCCAATATTACTCGGCAAGACCCTAGATTAGTGACGAAGAATGGTAGAGTTCGTTTCTCTTCTCCGTCCCAGTGTTAGGAGACATTGACGTGTCAAGGCCCCGTTGGTATTTGCAGTGCCATCGGCATTGCACACGTTGATCTGTTCGATAGGACTTGTGACGAACCCGAAGAGTTTCACAGCAGAGTTGTCGATAAAATTTCCCGAAGCTCTGGTGTCGAGTAAGATGCAAAGTTTTTGGTTCGTCCTGATTACGTCAGCCTGAAAGGTCAGGGAGTTTTCTCTGATACTTTGAAGCGCATTGATTTCTTCGGCTTCGTCTGCTGACGTATCGAGGAGGAGTGCCGAGATGAGCTCATGCCTTTCCGTAGATCCTAGTTTTAGTAGCACATCTCTGGCGTCTGACACCATAGGAGTTTTCGCGGCTGCGTCTTCTTTCTTTTCATCTGTGGATACGTTGTTGACTTTCTGGGTTTGATTTTTCTTAGGGCATTTGTTTGATAAGTGTCCCTGGGCCATGCAACGGAAACAGCGTCCTTCTCGCTGACACTTTTCTTTTTCCTCCGGTGTCCGCTTGCGCTGCCACGCTGGTTTGGCCGTCCCGGTCTGTACGTTATCTACGTCCATGGGTACCACCTGGTTGTTGCTGTTCAAGCGAGTTGGCTTCGCTGTCTGCGTGGGTCCTGACGTCGGGATACCTTTGCCCCCGTTGATCTGGGCGATGGCATTCGTAATGGTGTGGAACCTTTGTGATTCCTCCCTGGCCGCCTCTTGCCATTCCTTCATACTCCTTGGCATCTTAGGTCGGCGAAGGCAGCCAATTAGGAGACCTTTCTTCAGACCGCGTCTAAAGAATTCAAGAGTTCCACTGGCGTCAAGATTCCAGTTAGCGGCCGTCGCGAGGCGTTCGAACGTGGCGATGTAGGAGTCTACATCATCATTTTTCATCGTGAGTGAAACTAGTTGCTGATGAGCGTTCTGTTCACTGAGCGTGTCCGTCCAAGCCGCTTTAAAAGCTATTTCGAAGGTGTTCCATAGCGACTCGTCAGACTCGTCAAGCTTGGGTATAAGTGTCGTTATGCTTTTGTCTAAGTCTCGGCTGATTTTGTCCGCCCAGTCGTCTACCGAGGGCCCACGTATGTAAGACAAGGCGAGACCAACGCGTGAGTACGGGACAACCATGAGTTCGTGGTTTCTGTTGACTCGTTTGTACTGATAAAATTCTCGCAGGAACTGCACGCTTTTGTGCCTATCCCCGGTGAATTCCTTCGGGGCTTGTCCTTTTAAGGCCCTGGTTTCAAGTGTGGATTTTGTAGTCATAGTGAGAGGAGGTATGGATATGTATGGGATAATCGGGATTGTTGGTGGAAGGACTGCCGAGCGTGTATGTTTCACGCCTTTTCCTTTTTGCGATTCCAAGTCTGAAGACAAACTAGAGTTCTTAGATGTGTGCATCCTCCAAGTATGAGGGTCGTTAGACGTGTTCCCTAGAACCTGTAATCCCCACAATGAAGGGTTCTCGATACGATTGGCGTTATGTGTGTACCAGTCGTGTGTTTCTCCGTAGACTTCGTACCAGGCATCCTCAGACTCGAAGTATTCAACGTCGATAGCCTGTCTGTTGCCAGCGATGAGCCTATAGCCTCGAGATCCTTCCCAGAAACTTCCTCCACCAGAGAGGTGGTTGATACTCGGAGTGGTCCTACGTACGACGACGCGGCGTTCGGTGAAATCAGTAAGATCTTGTGCGGGTTTGATGTATGCGCGGTCGGTTGAAGGTTTCGGCGTGAACTGCGTCGACTGCGTCTGTTCCAGTGTGGCTCCGTGGAAGCTTTTGCTTCACTGTCCGTGCCGGGTTCGGTGAATCAGATACAACACCGCACACAACGAGCGCGGGTCCGGGTGATGGTCTTAGTTTTTGTTACGTCCCAGCCGGGACGTTTGGGATTTCTACGGGAGAAGTTCGGAATAGAACCCCAAGAAGTGGCTTTAGGGCGGGATCGATGATGATGTCGGGCAAAGATATTTCACTTAGCCAGAAAGATGTTCGAGATGAGAGGGACGCGCTGCTACTTCAAGGTGAAGCAAACTTGGCTGGATTCACAAACGAAACTAAGACAAGGTCCCTATGATGAATACTATGTGCTTTTATATTGTACAAACTATGGTTTTCTGGACTATTTTCTGGTAATGAGACACAAGCCACGTCACTGAAGGATGAGCTGTCAGTTTCCATCAACTTCCCGAGAAATCTCCGAGACACGTCAGCAGTCACGTCACGTGTCACACAATCGTGACACCATATCATAGAGCTGCTAAGTGCGCACAGGTCACTTATCAACAGCGACACAGTTTGGTGGGTTGGGAGGGAGGTGCCTCTGCACCATCAGTTGTGCTAGTGGTGTGGACATGTGCATCCGTGTTCTGGGCTGCAGTCCACACATCTGGGGCAGCGTTCTTGCCAGACTGAAGCCCTCCACTGTAGGGGTCGGTGTTCTTCACATGGGATTGCTTGCGATTGAGCATCCCAATTCGTTCTACTGCTGGGGGCCAGGTGATGAACTGTTGGCAGGATGTGCTCTCTTCTGTCGCTTTGCCCCCATTTGCTTGGCGGTCTCAGTCCAGGTATGCTGATTAGGCGGGAGGTCTTCACTATCTGGGAGTGGACTCTGGGAAGCACACAAATTTTGAATTACTGCTGTGAGACACGACTCCACCAGCTGAAGACTCCAGATGGTCCCTGGTGAGGAAGGTGGGCCATTGCTTAGGTACTCCCTAGAGACAGTAATCAAGTTTTCCAAAATTGCTGCGCTTGCATTGGAAGGTGGGCTTGCATCTGTCACAGACGTGTTCATTTTCGCCTTCTGTGGATCATGTGACCTGCCATCACGTTCTCTAGTTAGTCACATGAAATATCGTGCACTTTTGATCATGTGACCCTGGGAAAGTACTCCCAAACATGGGATATCCCTTTATGGTCACATTCTATATATGGACAGACTCTCTGATTGGTAGATAAGGATAGAACCTTCTAGTACGCTCTAGATTACGCTTAGTAGGCATGTATTATGCACTGTATTAGGTTTTACTCAGCAACACGTCATATGTAGTCAGCCTTGATGACAGTGCATCAGTCAGCACTAAAGATAAGGCTATTAATAGACACGACGCGTCAGCTCTTTAGTCATAGTCGATTACTTTACACTTAGTAACAGTGTTTAAGCTCTGACTTAATCACAGCTGCAGTAGATACTTAAGCTTGCCTGTAGTGTCCTGAGTGGAACCAACTTGTCCTCTTGGTTCTCCACTCAGGTGCGCATTCCTCTGTACTTCCTTACATCTGCCTATCTAACTTGTCCTCTTGGTTCTCCACTCAGCCTGCCGCTGTGTGACACCGCGTGCTTTGACCTTGAATAAAGGTCTCTTAGTGTACGCTCGCTCCACGTCGACTGTAGGTCTAGCGCGTGATTTATCTCCACGCCAAGCTCGAGTCTCACCCATAGCAGTTCAACTCTCTCACTTGGCTTGGCGTAGCGCGATCGTCATACCGCTACATTAGGACAAGTTTCTTCACACTCCTGAGCTCTTCATCGCTCACTAGTCGTTTGACCTCTTTTTAGGTGGTAGACGTCCACCAGTCCCTAGTGTTATCCACCTCACTCTTTGCCTGTGGACCTTTGTAAGCAGAATCTGTGCAGTTGTGGTACATTTGTAGTGTCCGTAAAACCGGCATACAGTGTGCTTGCCTTTATTGGGTCTATCTGGTCATCAGTAGACTGCTCTGGGCACAGGTTGCAGAACTGGTCACCACGCCAGATAAGCTGCAATTTGACTTCGAGCCAGCCAGGCCTAGCCTGCGACAGCTGTACGTGAAGTAAACAGAAAAGTTTGAGAGTGCTTCGGCATGAGAGGCAGCCAACAGGTCGAGAAGACTGAGGCAGACAGCCTTGTGGCTCTACACTTTCCATATCATCATTCCTGAGTGTTCGGTTATTGCCGCAGCCTTGCACAGTGTGAAACACCACTGTGTATCGGTCTTGCTTGATCTGACTCTCCCTACACCTTCAGCTTAGCATTCCGTGGCTGTCGTATCCCAACGTCAATTAAACCACCTTCATCTTTCACCCTGCCTCGTCTCTTTGCAAACACTCATGCCCGCCTACGTCGTCTCTTTAGGAGGAGACAAGCCCTATCACCACCCCAGTTGTCCCCAGAAGCCTCTGCCACAGCATCGCTTCGAGTCTTAGAGGAGCCTCGTTCTCGCCCCTCATCTCCTACACCTTCTTCAACACTCTCCTCCTCCCCGACAATCAGGCATCTCTCTGTGGCCTCATCCGCAACACTAGTTAACGAGGATCTTTGGTACGATGGTTTCCAAGTAAACGAACCACCCCGTACCACCGCTGAAACTATAGTACAAGCTCTCTATTTCTTCCCCGGTGTACGTCAGGTACTCGAAGAAGAATATCCCAGAACTGTGACCATTCCAGGAACTGACTTCACCGTCGAAGATCTTATCCTCTTCACCAAAGAAATTATCCCAGTACTTTCTCACCCCCCATCCCCAATCGAAGTAGATCGTGGCTCCGAAAGCCAAAGCCAAAGCTCGTCTAGCTCAGGCTCAGTATCCTTGAGGAGTTCACTCGAAATTCGCCCTCCCTCCCCTCTCTAAACAAGAAAAGGAGTACACCAGATGGATTCAAGATTGGGACGACCTACATCCTGACGAGCAACTAGCGCTCCTACAGGATTTCAGAGAAGCCCAGTACCAGGCAGAAAAAAGAAAATGCAAAGCAGATTTAGAAGCAATGTCGGCATCATCATCCTCCTCATCCCATACAGCACAGCCGGACCCCGCTCCGGCCCCCGCACCTACAGCCCCACCTCTCCCTCCTACCATCCAAGATTGCATCAATCTTATCAACCAACTCGGACTGGCTATGGGCCACCTTGTGCAACAGGTCTCAGACCTGACTCAGCAAGTGGCCGCCACCCAGGCCAAGCCCAAAAAGGTAGGTGGCAAGGATATCGTGGCCTGCCCAAAGGCATGGGACGGAAAGGGCAACTCTACAGATGCCTGCCACTTCCTCGCCGCCTTCCACAACTGGGCCTCCTCACAAGGGGACACTCTCAATACTTGGGAGCCGATCCTTCAATCATGGATGCCAATAGAGGAAAGGTGGATCGCTGCCGCCTTGAACTTGATGGAAGGAGAAGCCAAAACCTGGGCTCTCCCCTATCTAGAGGCGGCCAATCAAGGCTCATTCCCCTTCGTGGGAATTTATGATAACTTCGTAAAAGAATTCAACCGCCGCTTCTCCCCGATGGACATACGTGACATCGCTCGGGAGGAGCTTAAAAAGACAAGACAAGGGAAGAAGTCCGTAGCCAAGTATATGTCCATATTTGAGCAGTATAGCGGACAAACTGGATGGTCAAAAGCAGACCTCCGTGACCGTTTCTACACCGGTCTCAACGACGAGATTAAAGACATTCTCACCACGACCAAACGGAAGCAGGACACTTTCGACGACCTCAAGGCTACGGCCATGCTTATCAACCAACGCCTCTGCCAGCGTCAGGCAGAAAAGTCTGGAAAGACTAATCCACCCGCGTCTCATGACCCGGATGCCATGCAGGTTGACGCCACGCATCAACAAAGTTCGCAAGGCAACAAAGGGAAGGACGAGTTCTTTAAGAACCAAGCGGAGTACTGAAAGTGGATGCAAGGAAAGTGTTACGGTAGTGGGTCCAAGGACCACACAAAAAAGGATGGAAATCACGAACGGGACGTCTGCAATTGGTGCCAGAAAGCTGGCCATTGTGCCCCCGTTTGTATGATCAAGAAGTTGGGGAAACCCGCCAAAGTGAAAGCTGCAGCTACGACGGAATCCTCAGCCCCCTCATCAACAAACTCATCCAGTACAGTGGCCACAGCCACCTCTTCCAATACCTCTCAGCCCAAGACGTCCCAGGCAGACGTGGCAAAATTGATGGAGATGGTAAAAAAGCAGCAAGAGACCATCGAGGCTCTCAAAGCGGCTTTTTAGATCAGGGGTCGCGTGTAGCTGCAACCAGCCCCTTAAATACAGACTTTGACTCGGCTTCTTGTTCTTGTAATATTTGTCTCAGGACTCACCTCGTTTCAGACTCAAATTCTGTAATTCCCACGTACCCAGTGATTGCCTGTAAGTTAGATAGTAGTGATGTCTCAGTTTCGTCGTCTTCTGTTTCTACATCTACATCTGCCTCCGAGATGAACTTTATTTCTAGTTCCTACTCTGAAATAGCTCCTCAACCAGTCTTAAGGACATCGGTTTTGAGTGTAGCCGTGCCACAAGTGATGAATTCTGATGCAGCACTTTCTTCTTCATTTACTATTCCCGAAACAAAAGACAAAAAATCACATTTTCATATTAGTGTCTATTTATCCGGACGTCATCGTACTGTAAAAGTAGCAGCAATGGTAGATTCTGGAGCAACCTCGTTGTTCCTAGACAAAAAGTACGCTGACCGCCATAAAATGTTACAGATTCCTCTTGAGAGCCCAATCCTCCTCTATAACATAGATGGGACTCTCAATGAAGCCGGTAGTATCACCCATAAAGTACGACTAAATCTCAAAGTTGGTCCAACTGAAGAAAAATATGACTTCTACGTCACTTCATTAGGACCAGAAAATGTCATATTAGGGTTACCTTGGCTTAGGAATCGGAATCCGCAGATAAATTGGCAGGAAGGCACAATGCGTCTCAACTCCGCCGCTGAAATAGCAACTGAGGAGCATGAGATAGAGGTGACACACATTATGGCGAACTGTATGGAACGCCGCTGTCTCCTTGCAGAGAAAGTGTTAGACATGGTCCATGATGAAGTTTTCTGTCTGGCAGGCTTTACATATTCTCAGCAAATTGCCGAGAAAGCTATTAACGCCAAACCTAAGAAAACCTTCGAAGAAATGGTACCCCAACACTATTGTGACTTCGCAAAAGTATTCTCTGAGGAAGAATCCCAGAGGCTCCCAAAACATCAACCGTGGGATCACGCCAGAGACCTAGAACCAGATGCAGTTAAGCACTGGAAGGTCAAAATGTACCCCATGTCACCTGCGGAACAAGTGGAGCTAGATAAGTTCTTGGACGAACATATCAGTAAAGGATATCTGGTTCCATCTAAGTCCCCAATGGCCTCCCCAGTATTCTTTATCAAAAAGAAAGACAGAAAACTCTGCCTAGTCCAAGATTACCAATGTCTTAACAAAATCACCATTAAGAATCGGTATCCACTACCACTAGCAGCTGACATAATCAATCGGTTGAAGGGAGCAGAGTACTTCACCAAATTCGACGTAAGATGGGGCTATCACAACATTTGAATCCGAGATGGAGATGAATGGAAGGGTGCTATTGTCACCAATCAAGGACTGTATGAACCCAAAGTCATGTACTTTGGCATGACCAACAGTCCCGCTACCTTCCAAGCCCTTATGAACGCCATATTCGCAGATCTCATCGCAAAAGGAGAGGTTGCTGTCTATATGGATGACATCTTGATCTACAGTCACGACTTGAAACACCATCGAAAAGTCATAAGAGAGGTGTTACAAAGACTGCAGGATCATGACCTCTACCTCAAACCCAAAAAATGCGATTTCGAGAAATGCGAAATGGAGTACTTGGGGATGATTATAACCCCCAGAGAAGTGTGGATGGACCCTGGCAAGGTCTCTGCAGTAAGGGAGTGGCCAACCCCGACGACCTTGAAAGAAGTAAGGGCCTTCATTGGGTTCACCAACTTCTATTGTAGGTTCATAAAGGATTTCGCGGCTATTGCCCGACCCCTACATGACCTTACGAAGAAGGACACTCCATGGCACTGGAATCCAGAACAGCAAACCGCCTTCGACACACTGAAAGAGCGCTTCGTACAGGAACCTATCCTACGAGTGTACGATCCGCAGTTACCTACACGTGTTGAAACAGATGCATCCAGATTCGCTACAGGCGGCATACTTACGCAGAAGTATCCCAATGGTCTTTGGCACCCTGTTGCATACCGCTCAGAGTCAATGAGCAAGGAGGAACGCAATTATGAAATATATGACAGGGAAATGCTTGGTTTAATTCGCGCCTTAGAGGACTGGAGACATTTCCTCGAAGGCATCTCCTTTGAAGTGATCACGGACCACAAGAATATGGAATGGTGGGCCAGTATGAAGGACTTAAACCGCCGGCAGGCACGCTGGGCGTTATACTTAAGTCGCTTCATCTTCAAAATCACTTATAAGAAAGGAGATTCAATGCAAGCCAATGCATTAAACCAATTCTCAAAGGACCATGTTAAGGATAACAAGGATAATCGCCAGGTTCAAGTCTTAAAACCTGAGCACTTCCTCAATGCCGCACAAGCCCACTTTGTGCCCAAAGTAGACTCCCTGGGCAGTTGCATAAGACTTGCATCCATAAAAGAAGCCGAAGTCATCGAGGGTCTTAAAACATTACAAAAGACCGCTCCTAAGGCTCTTACAGATGGAGTAGCGCTGTGGGAAGAAGAAGACGGTTTAGTCTATCACAGGGGGAAACTTTATGTTCCCAACGACCGTGCCTTATGACATGACGTGGTCAAGTCATGCCATGACATGATCACGACAGGTCACCCTGGAAAGAATGGAACCATCGAGCTAGTCAGCCGCTATTATTGGTGGCCACGCATGGCAGGCTTCATTGCCTCATACGTAGAAGGATGTGATCGATGCCAACGCTATTGCAAAGATCTACACCCCAAAGCAGTCATTCAGCCACAAGAAGTACCTGAAGGCCCATGGCAGTTAATTGGAATCAATTTAATCGGTCCGCTGCCCATGTCACGTGGAAAGGACATGATCCTTAACATAGTGGATCACTACACGAAACAGATCCATCTATTTCCAGTGACTTCTCAGATTACGGCTGATGGGGTTGCATCCATCTACTTTGAACAAGTCTTCCCCTTGCACGGGATCCCATGTAAGATCATAAGCGATCGCGGACCCCAGTTTGCTGCAAGAAGCATGCGTGCCCTTTATAAGTGGTTAGGAATAGACACAGGTCTCACCACAGCCTATCACCCTCAAGCAAATGGACAGGTAGAGCGCAAAAATCAAGAAGTAGAAGTCTACTTGCACTTGTTCATTAGCAAAAGACAGGATGATTGGGCAGACCTGCTTCCTACAGTGGAATTCGTGATAAATAGTAGACTCAATTCAGCCACGGGTCATACACCCTTTGAGCTACTCTACGGCTATACGCCCGACTTCACGATTCCCGCGGGAAGGCCTACGGGCATCCCGACGCTCAATAAGCGTCTTCAAAAGCTAACTTCCTCTAGAAAGGACGCAGAGGCAGCGCTTCGCTTAAGTAAACAGTGAATGTAGACAGACGTTGAATGAAGACATAAGCCATACACCTTCAACGTCGGGGATAAAGTCTGGTTGCAAGCTAAGCAAATAAAGATACACCAACAGTCGTCCAAATTGGGCCCTAAGCAATTAGGTCCATTTGAAGTCACCAAAGTCTTAAGTGACGTCGACTACAAGCTTGCACTCCCCCCTGCACTGCATATCCACAATGTATTCCACGTGGATCACCTCTCTCCTTATAAAGGAAATGAAGTCAATGGCCTGCTACCACCTCCTCCTGAACCAGTCATTATTGAGGGAGAAGAAGAGTACGAAGTAGACCACATAAGAGATTCAAAACTCTTCGGTCGTACTCTGAAGTACCTCGTTCACTGGAAAGGATACAGCGAAGGCGAGGACACATGGGAACCCGCAAAGAATCTGGCAAACGCCCCTGAAAAAGTTGAGCAGTTCCATCAACAGAACCCGGGCACTCCCAGAAAAATAGCGGCTCTCCTTTACGCGTCCTTACCTTGGCAGAATCCATTTGTTAACACAGAGGCCAACGCGGACGTCAGCCCTTAAGAAGGGGGGTGATGTCATGGACACGTTCATTTTCGCCTTCTGTGGATCACGTGACCTGCCATTACGTTCTCTAGTTAGTCACATGAAATATCGTGCACTTTTGATCATGTGACCCTGGGAAAGTACTCCCAAACATGGGATATCCCTTTATGGTCACATTCTATATATGGACAGACTCTCTGATTGGTAGATAAGGATAGAACCTTCATAGTACGCTCTAGATTATGCTTAGTAGGCATGTATTATGCGCTGTATTAGGTTTTACTCAGCAACATGTCATACGTAGTCAGCCTTGATGACAGTGCATCAGTCAGCACTAAAGATAAGGCTATTAATAGACACGACATGTCAGCTCTTTAGTCATAGTTGATTACTTTACACTTAGTAACAGTGTTTAAGCTCCGACTTAATCGCAGCCACAGTAGATACTTAAGCTTGCCTGTAGCGTCCTGAGTGGAACCAACTTGTCCTCTTGGTTCTCCACTCAGCCTGCCGCCGTGTGACACCGCGTGCTTTGACCTTGAATAAAGGTCTCTTAGTGTACACTCGCTCCACGTTGACTGTAGGTCTAGTGCGTGATTTATCTCCGCACCAAGCTCGAGTCTCACCCATAGCAGTTCAACTCTCTCACTTGGCTTGGTGTAGCGCGATCGTCATACCGCTACAGCATCACCTTGTGTGTCCTGTTGTGTGTCCTGTAGGCTCTCATGGACCTCCTGTTCAGGCTCTGATGCTGCGTGCGTGATCTGAATGGTACCATCTGAAGAGAAATGTGCGATGGTGGCGATGTGCTTGCATAGCCAGGCTCTGGGCCAGTCCAGACAGTCGCACTTGTCCTTGCTGCATTCAATCAGGTGGTTTTCTGACAAGTCTGAAGTGTCCATGCTGAGATCAACCAAATACATCTTTGACAGGTCCGAGAGTGACCGCACATAGAAGCGATTGCTACCAAGACACTGGATAGAGTCGGCGCTCATTTCCGGTGCTTGTGTAAAAATTTCCTTGCACTGCTTCTTGGCTAGATCTGCGCCCTCAAATTGTTTTCTCTGCCAAAGAGTGCGGATCTCGTATTGAGGGAGCATATCAACCACTAGCGTGTGGACCAGGTGGTCGGCACGCCAATTTCTTTTCCCATCTAGCCAGTGCGATTTCAGTACATGGTGATAACTAGAATAACAAAGATAATGAGTGATCACGCTGATTTCTGGTCTGATAAGATTTCTTACGATTCAATAAGCATATTGGTGTCCCCATCTTGATAGATTGTCCTTTGCTGCCTTAGTGTTCCCAACCAAAGCGGCATGATGTCCATCCAGTTTGTCTCCAGATAATCCACCAGGCTCTGTGGGACCGAGGAATCAGTCTGAAGCCACTCCCAGATGGAATCAAACTCTGACTGATCCAAGGTCTTTACCCATTCCTGGACACGTTCCCAAACTTTTGGGAATTCTTCTGTGCGGAAGTGCATCCGAATCGCATGCAGCACATGCCACCAGCAAAGTAGCAATTTTGATTCCAGGTATACGGTATTGATCGTGTTCATCTGTGCCTTGTCACGATTGCTCATGATAATCACTGGCGTTATGTCAGGACTACATGTCTTTACAAAATTGAGAAAAAATTCTACCGTTGCTTCTGTGCCACTTGATGACAGCATCCAGGCAACAGGGACGCCTATCAAACGGAATTAGCGAATTTCATAAGCGGAAGCGACACAACGCGTACCATGTCCCCAGCAATCCCTGGCCACCAGACTGTATAGCTGCAGCCCAACATATTGCGTAGTGTTATGGGTAGCATCAATAGATATAAAATTATTTCTGATTTCTCTGAATTGAGACTTCTGGAACTCAGTTTGTATGCACATGATAAAGATTTCTGGAGAAAGCCTAGATCCAGCGGGGGGTGTGTCGATCTTATCCTTCAAGACTACCTCAGCACCAGCTTGTTGAAGCCAGGTGGCCCAGACTTTGATTGAGACTGCGTCATTCTTGTCGAGATGGATCTCCTCATTCTCGACAATCCAGCGGATGCAATTGATGTCCCGCGTCGTAA
The DNA here is from genome assembly GCA_021527035.1 of Lactarius vividus. Lineage (NCBI taxonomy): Eukaryota > Fungi > Basidiomycota > Agaricomycetes > Russulales > Russulaceae > Lactarius > Lactarius vividus. The sequence goes on along the minus strand of JAKELG010000198.1, from coordinate 38,877 downwards.
TGTAATGATCACAATCTGTACGCTTACTAGACTCGCGCATGCGCTTCAGCTAGTGGTTACTGTCAACTAACGGGCGGGATTGGGATAGGCAGCGCATCACTCACAATCACCTTGGTATCTACCCCAATGTGAACTAACTGCATGACCAGGTCTCTGGACTTGTCTGACAGCCGAGTGAATCACAGATTTTCGTCACCGACTGGGTGATTGTGCTCGTTCTTGTACTTCCCAAGAATGGTCTCAGTGTGCTGATAAAGTTTGATAGTTAGCCGACACTGGCAACCAGTCTTCTTTGATGGGATCTTCCTTTCCCGCCCCTCGGATACAGTGGCACCAGATTTGCTCTGGCCACCCGTCCATTCCCACGAGCACTTCAGGATACGTTGCGCCTGCCAGAGTGGTGAATCGGAATGTGCAACATGACTCACAATCAGCTCAATAGTCTGATACAACTCTTCAGCTGCAAGCCAGGAGAGGAACTCCTCCTCATTTGCCCACTCTAGTGTTATCTTCCCGTGCTTCCAGTCATGCGTAATGCTCCTGTACCTGTGTGATGTAGCAGTGTCTTTGGCTAGCCGCCTGTCGGATCCAGGAGTCCGGAACGTGTGAAGGTTTTTGGTAATGGAGGAACAGATGGGGATTTCAAAAGTGGTGGGCATGTTAAATTGGGAGGAGGAGGAGGATGTGTCCCCCCTCCCTCGCGTTCCAATCCCCTCACATTGCACAATTCCACAACAAAACATGTTGTTTACACGTTATTTACTACAGTAAGTTACATAATAAAAAAGATACAAAATGATATTTAAAAGTAGAGATTTCGGAGGTTGAAGTTGAGTTGTGGTACAGCGGTCCATTCTCGCCGGCGCGTGAGAAGTCTGCGATTAGTCAATCACTCCCTCTGATGGGGTTTCATCGGCTGGCACAAATTTGACCGCGCGTCAGCCTTACAGCGGTATTCATAACACCTGTCCCCTCATGACCACTTTAGGAGATACAGGCGGGATTTGGATATGACCATGCTGAATTTCTTTCTCACAAAAAGTAATCGTAATAATTAATAAATATATTTATCTATTCCACTTAATGGTTTTGAAAATTATTTGTGGCATTTGGTGTAGTGACAGTGTCAGGTTCATCAGATGAGCAATTGACTCACACTTGAGGTATTGACCTTAGGATTGGAAATGCAGAAGTGGTTGGAAAAGAGGTAGTGGATGAGGTGAGAGCAATGCGAGGGAAAGCAGGCTGATAACTGACTGAGGTGAATAGACTTGGGAGTCTACTCACTCACTACTGGGGTCTTACATACATACAGAAACTGTCTACTGAGCTATGCTGTACTGTTGAGTACAGCACTAACAGTGAGAGGGTTAATAGCAAAGAGCTAAGGGCAAACAGTTACTTCAGAGGTAGAAGGAACTCTGAAGTGTAGAGGCAAAAACAGTAGTCCTTAATATACAGGACACTTAGGTAAGAATGGTCTGTGTACACAGGTGATCCAAACACAATACAGGTGGTCTGTTGTTATGTTTGGACCTCTGATGACATTGCAATGACCCTCAACACCACCACCACCACTGCAAGATGCACAGCCAGAGCCCTTCATCACCTAAAAGCCAGCATCCCCCCAATGAGAGTTAGATGCTGATGCAATAGGGTCTTTCAAAGTTCCCTTATTTGTCTCATTACCTACCCATTATGATACCATTTTGTGAACCATTAATTTGGAAAATGATATCAAAAATGGGACAAATAATGTGATTTTCTCAGGACAAGAGTGGCTCCTTTTTTACAAAACATTATTATTTCTATTTCATTAAGGGGGGCTGCTAAAAAATTGGAGTTAGATTTGTTTTTATGAGGACAGCAAATATGATTACATTTTATGAACTCTGAAGTGGAACTAATAATTTGGTCTAGTGGAGATTGAAAAAGATTTACCCCACCAAAATGTTGCCAGGGGCACTGAGGGACAAAAATAATGCATTATGATCTCATTATTGGCTTTTTTTTTTTTTGGGGGGGGGGGGTTTCAAAGTTGGACATTATTGGTCCATTTTTATTTTATTAAATTTCATATTATCATCCATTTTACACCAAAAATGGGCTTAATGGACATTTTAATGGGTTTAATAATGGACTGAAATAAGGGAACTTTGAAAGACCCTAATGGCAGCTAAAGAAGCTGAGGCTAGGGAACACCTCTGGAAGTTCCACATGCAGCACATGCTACACCTATGTGCAGCCATCCTAGCCATGCAGTACACATTCCTGCAAGACCCACCTCAAGGGCCAGAAGACTAGTGCCTGGACTAGAACACATTGATTGATAGTGCCTGGTTTGTGATCTGTAACCTGATTTGTACTGATAGATTGTGCCTTGTTCCTGTGGCATGATGTGCCCAGGAGTTGTATGTTTCAGCCACCATCAGTGGCGCAGGACATGTGCTTCCATTATCTCTGACTCATTGCTAGGACTGTTGTATTAGGGTTTGGGCTGAGCTTGAAAGCTCCCCAGTGCAGTATAAGTACCATGTAGAAGTGACCTTAGATAGTAGCTTTGACTTCTTGTATTGTCCATACAACCTAGTCCAAGTAACAGTGATCCCCCTCTTGTCTCTGAATCCATCCCTCTTCCTCTCTTGCTGTAATGTCTACCACGGATGTTGGCCTAACTTAGGCAGACTGATGATGTGGGTTCCTGCATTGATAGAACCAGTGGTTGGTCGCAACTGTAGGGAACACAGAGGGATGGCAACTGTTACGTTCTGTTCTCGGACTGCCCAGCCCAGTTGTGAACTCTGACGTACTCATGATGACTTGGTACGCTAGCAGTAATATGTCATGGACTTCAGATCTTATCCACCTTGTGTTTCGGCTGACTGATACTTCCTATTGTTGTACGTGATATGTCTTACGCGTCTGCCTCCGAGTTCTATTGTTGTATGATACCGATATTACGTCGTGGATGACTGATTCCTAGGATCCCTGTCCTAGGATTTATGGTACTTACGCCATTGGCTACATACGAGTTTGAGCGGAGCTGGAACTAACTCCCTTATGCGTATTTAAGCTTCTAGTAGTACAGACCAGGATCCCCATCTTGGTCTTCTTCGAATACCACTGTCTAACTCGTCTCCTGTGCTAAGAGTTCTTGGGAACTCTTAAGTGAACTAGCTCTGGTATATCCCTTAGACCAAGAAGGGATCCCCGTGACCTCTGATCCCCATTTCCCTTGCGAATGGTGGATATGCCAACTGTTACTTATCCCGACGGTACCACGTGTCATCTCGTATTCGAGTATCTCAACTCCAGAGTCGCAAGGCCTTACAAGTGCTATTATATCGTCAATCACCCCTTGTGGAGATACATTCGTAAAGTCGCCAGCCCTCCACCCAACGTTCCTCTCGACCTCCCTCTCTATACTTATCAAGACCACCTTGGAGCGTACCAGCGTCATCTGGCCGTATTCCCCGACTCTCCCAATAACCACCGCTTTCGTCCCGAAGGGAACCCACGTTACACCGACACCTAAGTCAGGCCAACGTCCGTAGTAGACATTACAGCAACAAAAGTGACCTTGAGAGTCTTGATAGGTGTAGAGGCAGACTCCTTCAGGGACATTAGGCAGTGGGGCATTGATGGGTTCGAGGTCAGTCCACTCAGCTGAGTCAAGCATGTAGAAGTACTTATAAGGGTGTGGTGGATTTGTTTCACCAAAGGTCCGAGTGGCAGTAGTGTCCACGCGTACCACACTCGGCCTCAGGCTCATTTCTCACTTGCCCAACTCAATTTTGGACCCAGCCCCTCAGGGGCATGTATGTTTCTGTCTCATCCATTCTTGCACATTCTATGATGTTCGCTACTATACATTTTGCAGACTCGGAAGGCTGTTTAAAGCAGCAATGAAGTATGTGCATTATTACTATGACCTCACACTCTCAAATGTTCCCCGCGTATTCCCTCTTTCATCTAAAGGATGATTTGTAACCTCAAATGAGAGGCAAGCACGACCGTCTCTTAGCTCAGTCTCAATGCCTGGCTTACTGTACTGCTCCCTGAGCGACTTACTCATATTTACAATCATTTTTCAAAAAGCGTCTCATATTATTGTACTTGTACTGATAAATATGGCCCAAAAGGAGCCCAAGAATGTAACAGAGCCTGTCTTGACTTGTTCATCCCCTGTCTGGCCTCACAAAGTGAATCGTCTTCACTTGCACTTGTATCCCATTTCAACTTAATATTCCTGCAGTCACCCGCACATGACTGCCCCTATTACTCTGGCATTGCCCGTAATCTTTACCAGGTTATGGGCCCTGACGCTGCCCATTAAATCAGTATGAGCCCTTATCCAATTTTGAACGCTTACCTTTGTTGTGAGACTGGAGACCAATGGCTATGATGAATGATGAGTATAAGATGAATATCCTCAAGTTAGCAGCTGATGGGTTGAACTGGGTGATGTACCGAGACCGCATGAAGTATGTGCTCGATATGTGTGGGTGGTCCGACCATTTAATGGACACCACTGTGACCAAGGCATACAAGGATGCTGGCGATGTAGGGGGCGTGAAGCCCAAGGCATGCTGGAAGGTCGATGAAGCTGTGGTTAGGCAGCTCATCGTCGCATCCATGCCTGATAGTGTCTTCAACTGCATCAAAGGCAGTGCCGATGTGAAGTCCATTCGGGACGAGTTGAGGAAGATATTTGAGGGACGAACAAGGAACTTGCTCATTAATCTGGGAAGGAAGCTTCAAAATACAAAATATGAAAAGGACAAAGATGTACACGCTCATTTCAAGATGCTCGCTAATTTTCATGAGCAGTTGGCAGCTATGGGACAGACCATCAGCGATGAACAATATATGAACACACTGTTGGGATCCTTACCTTCATCATATGATGCCAATATTAGCATCATCACTACCAACACCAACGTGAGCGCGACCACTATTACCCCCACAACCATCATCCGCATCATTACGGATGAGTTCTACAAGCGCGTCCTCCACAAAGCCAAGACCAAGTCCTCCCAAGTTGAAGCTTTTGCTGCAGAAGCCCAGAAGCAGAAGAAGAAGAAGTGTGACTTGGAGTGCTTCAACTGCCACAAGAAAGGTCATATCAAGACTGAGTGCTGGGCAAAAGGTGGCAGGAAGGAAGGCCAAGGGCCCAAGAACAAAGCTGGCATGAAAGATGGTGCCATAGTGGCCGCCGAGCAAGGAGGAGACATTGAAGCATAGGCTGTCATTAAGGCTGTTGATGAAGAGAGCACCAATGAAGTGGTGCAAAGCCCGCACCAGATGGCTGAAGAAGAGCCTGGAGAGACTGCAATGGAAGCTGAGCTCTATGACTTGGGAGCCTCTCATCACATGTCCCCATTCTGAAACAAATTCATGACATACCAGCCTATTCCCCCTTGTCCTATAGCTGCTGCTGACAAATGCATCTTCTATGCTGAAGGAGTCGGCAACTTGAAGATCGAAGTACTGAATGGGGATGTCTTGACCCCGGTCCTGTTAAAGGACGCCCTGTATACACCTCAAATTGGACTTACTGTGGTATCTATTGGATGCATAGCTAAAGCTGGCTACTCAGTATCTTTTGAAGATGATCATTGCAAGATCAGGAAGGACAATCAGATTGTCGGCAACATTCCCTCAACAGGAAACAGCTTATACAAGGTCGAGCACACATTATCAGCTGGTGCAGCTCTCAAGCAAGTCAATATTCTCACGCTCCATTGGAGGCTTGGACACATGTCACTTGACACAATCCGAAGCCTCATTCACACCAATGTGGTCACTGGGCTGCAAATAATAGATGATGGCTCCCCTCTCTTTTGCGATTCATGTCAATATGCTAAAGCAACCCACAAGACCATTCACAAGGAGCAATCTGCACCTTTGGCAAGCGCTTTTGGTGACAAGATCCATTCCGATCTATGGGGGCCTTCTCCTCTCTTGAGCATAGGAAACCGCAAGTACTATGTCACTTTCACTGACGATCACACTTGTTTCACTCAACTTGCACTCCTATGCTCTAAAGATGAGACCCTGGAGGCCTATAAAACTTATGTGGCATGGGCTAAAATGCAGCATGGCACCCACATCAAACAGCTTTGGTCCAACCATGGTGGAGAATACACCAGTGGCAATTTTACAAAATTCTTGCAAGAGCAAGGTACTGAACAATGTTTGACTACCCATGACACGCTGGAGCACAATGGTGTTGCAGAGTTGCTCAATTGACGTTTACTTGAACGCGTGTGTACCATGCTGCATGGAGCTGATCTACTGAAAAATTTATGGGGCGAAGCAATTAATTTCGCTGTCTGGTTGAAGAACCGCATGACCACATGGATGCTAGGTAATGTCACTCCCTTTGAATGTCTTTATGGGGAGAAACCTAACCTAGGGGGGGTGCCTGAGTGGGGGCAGTGTGTCTAGGTCCATGATGATACAGGCTCCAAACTAGATGCAAGGGCCAGTGAAGCCCATTGGGTTGGTTCTGACAGCAACAGTCTGCACCCTCACCACGTTTATTGGCCTGGCAAGAACACTATTTCCGTTGAAAGGAATATAAAGTTTGTGCCCATCACTGTCACTGTCTACACCCCTTCCCCTGGTTATGTTATTACCATGGCACCTGCAGCACTGGCTGAACCTGCAGCATTCACTGCACCCAAGGTGCCTTTCATACTGGCATCAACTTCCATTCAAACAGTTCCCCAGTCGGTGACTATCACACTGCGGCCCATGTTCACGTGGTCTATGGGTCTTCCATTTACCCCTCAACACTCAGCTTCCTCTCTTCTGCCTGCTATTCCGCCTCAACCAGCTTCTGGACCAGGCAGTGAAGAAGAGGAAGAAGAAGCCGATGATGAAGAGGATGAAGAAGCTATCGGCCCCAGATGGACACCATGCGCACCAAAAAAGAAGAAGTGTGTTGAAGGAACACAACCAACACGCAAGTCCAAGTGTCTGCCAAAATTATCAGACCATGCCAAATGCCTTGCTGCTGGAGAGGGCATTACAGGTGAAGAGTTTGAGGAGGTTGATTATGTTTACTCCACAGATCATGACGCCCTCATTACTGCAGCCATACAAGAGGCGGGCGGTGACCCAAAGATGCTCAGTGAAGCGCAGGTGTGACCAGACTGGCCCCAGTGGAAGGAGGCCATGGATCGCAAGCTCGCCATGCTTGAGGAAGCCAGAACCTGGGATATGATTCCACGTCTGGCTAACAAAAATATTGTAGGATCAAAGTGGGTTTTTCAGACCAAACACAAGGCAGACGGCAGCATTGAGAAGTACAAGGTGCAATTGGTAGCTCATGGTTTCACTCAAGTTTATGGGGTTGATTATCTCGACACCTTTTTGCCTGTCGCAAAACTTGCAAGTTTTTGTACCATACTAGCACTTGCTGCAAGCAAAGACTGGGAAATTGATTCATTCAATTTCAACAGCACATATTTAAACAGCCAACTTGGCAAAAACAAAGAAATTTATATGCAGCCTCTGCCTGGATATGACTCACATCAGGAGAATTCGGTAAAGTGGCTCTGGAAATCTCTCTATGGGTTAAAACAGGTGGGGAGACAATGGTACAACACCCTTGCCCACACACCTGCTGACCTTGGTTTCCACACTTCACAGGTGGACCCAGGTATATTTTTCAAGCGTGCCAAGGGCCATCACCTCATCCTTGCAATTCATGTCGACGATTGCATCTTTACCAGAGATTCAGCAGAGTTGATTGCTGAATATAAAGCTAAGCTGAACGATTGCTACACGCTCACTAATCTAGTGTTACGATCTTTCCTTCTCTTTCCCTTGGACGCTTTCATTCTTCGCTTCTTACTTCCATACCCCACCTTGTTACGCCCATAACTCCTTACGTGCCCAACCGTTTCTGATGATCTCTGCGCCGCATGATACGCCTTTACGCCCCCTTCCCTATATATCAAAGTTCACGGCGCTCCGGGTTCAGCTGACTTACACATGACCCCGCACGATCACCACATCTCTTACTATAGTTGTACCTTTGTTCTACTTTTACTCAGAAGCCCACGTATCGCGCCATATGTTTGTTGCGTACAAACATCCTGTACTAGTATATAAGTCGCACGCTACCTAGCTTGTATGGTAGACTTGACTTCTTGTGTAATACCACATCGTTGTCAATCCACGAACGACTTTACGCTCGCTGTTTCGCTTGAGCACGACTTTGGTTTGCCTTTGCGCTTGAACCCCTGAACTTCCCGACTATCACCTACATGTCTGAGGAGACCGTGTGGTGCTTATTCATCATCGAACTTAGTCTTAACCGACTACCTCATATCCCGTTACCTTGGCCTGAGTGACTTAGTGACGTGCACATCGCACATAACATTCCTGTGGTAACGTTACATTAAGTCAAGTCTCTCGCAACCCTGGCGACTAGTAGGAGTCGCACAAAATTTCAGCCGCAGTACATTGATCGGTATCTAACCGACGAGCTCTCCAGCCACGAAAAGGGCGCAGTAATCTGGGAAGAAATTCACAACCAAGAGGGGTACTTCATCTTTGACGCCAAAAACACGAATACCACCAAGTCCACTACTTCGACGACCTTCGTATCTGGGCTTACATCGACTATGACCCAAAACAAGGACGGTGGTACGCCTACAAAACTGTCCCTCCACAATTCGGCGCAGGACCCCTTGGGTCAACCAACATCACAGGAATTAACATCGACCCAGACGAATCAACCACCCTCACTCCCGTACAGCCAGAGATGGCCACCAACACTCAGGTTGCCACCAGCCTTACTACCACGGGAACCTCCAGCCCGAGCAGTGGAGGACCACATGCTACAGGAAGTCGATTGGCTGCTCCGATGAGTGGAGTGACTCATAGCTCTAGCACCCAGCCGACGACGGGGTTGAGCAGTGGCCCAGCTGCTGGACCTAGTGGAAGCATACATGGTAGCGGTGGAGGCCCACCGGGCGGCGGTGCCCCTGGTGGTGGCGGAGGTGGTCCAGGTGGTGGAGCCCCAGGAGGAGGTGTGCTCCCCGTGGGCCCAGCCGGGGCAATACCTGCACCGGGAGGGGGCAAACTGGGGGGCAACCCACCACCCATCTTCGATGGAAATCGAGAGGAGAGCTGAAACTTTCTTCGATCCTTTCGAATTTATCAAGGAATGAACCCCGCTGTGGACCAGCTTACGATACCCTATTCGAGGGCCATGACCTTCCTCTCATATATGAAGGGGCATTTGGTGGACGACTGGGTAGATGAGCAAACCGCGTGGCTAGACACCCAGATAGCAGGAGGAGTACTGCACAACGAAGAGAACCTATGGAACACGGTCCTTGACTGGTTCACGAACGCCTACACCGACACCACCAAACAAACCAGAGCGCGCCAAGACATCGATAAATTAAAGATGATTGGCGAAGACATCGACACGTACATCGCAAAATTCCAGAACCTCACGACAAAAGCCGGCTATAATCCAGACGAAGCCAACATCATTGAAAAATTCCAAGCAGGACTCCCTGACAACCTCATAATCAACGCTATACACTTCCAGCACCCAGTTACATGGGACCAATGGAAAGCGGCAGTGCGGCTTCAACAAGCTGAATACCTCATGCTGAAGCCTCGCCTCACGCGCAACCAACAAAATGAAAAACGAGGAGGTCACACCCGAGACCAGTGGGTCCAAGCCCTTAACAAGGCGCGTGACCCAAACACCATGGATATTAGCCGCACTAGAGCCTGTGCTACCCTCACAGATGCTGAGAAGCAAAGGATGGTCGCGGAGGGGAGATGTTTCCGATGTGGAGAAAAGGGTCATATGTCGCGTAATTGCCCACAAAAAGGCACTCGCGTTGCTCAAACCACAAGCGACGGAGGAGTGCCTCCTCCCGTCCCCACTGCCTCTGCAGTATCGCCTCCCCCCCTTGTTACTTGAGTCGCCATATCAGCAAACTGCGTACTGTCAAATGATGAAGCAGCTGACGCTCAGATCGCAGCACTGGCCACTCAACCAAAAGAGGTGCGGGACCTCTTGGTGGAGAAGCTTTTTGGAGGAAAGGATTTTCCAAACGCCTGAACCCGTCGGCCTGGGCAAAGGCATTACACGTGTATTATAGCAGATATCGATCCATGCGAATCCCAGTTCTTTTCGAATCTGCAAACACGACGGCCGAACGACAGGTCCTACTGGACTCTGGAGCAACCGACAACTTTATTTGTGCGAAACTGCTCAAACGAATGCATCTCGGAACCCGACCCGTTTCCGCTCCCATCACCATATGGAACGTTGATGGAACTTACAACTGAGACGGCGCAATAACCCAGTATACCAATTTGGCGGTACAGACTGGTGAGCGCACAAAGACACTTCATTTCCTGGTAACCAACCTAGGAAAGGACGAAGCGATCCTGGGCTACCCCTGGTTCTCGGCCTTCGAGCCTGAGATAGAGTGGAGAAATGCCATGCTGAATGAAAACTTCCAACTGGTTGTAATCTCCAGCCTGAACCTCCAGAGCGACGCCATGCCACTAGAAGCTGCCATCCGGGCCCTACAGGCATATGAGCTCAATGAGGAGGCGTGGGAGCAGGTTGTGAACGAAGAATCGGAGCCAAATGTTACCTTCCTGCGAAAGACAACCACCGCGTCAGAACTCGCCCAGCAGGAAGCGGCTAAGAAACAGATCCAAACGTTTGATGTAACGCTACCATGGCGTTAGCCTGACTTGGACAAGTATAGAGGCATTCACGACTTAGCGAGTTTCGCTGTAGTGTAGATAGGTGCGAAGGATCCCTTGGTAGACAACTAAGGCGATCCAAAGGGCCCTGAGGGTCAGGACCAAGGTAATAAACACTTGTTGACGTGAAATGATGGAAGCCTTAGACTCGAAGGTCAAGGGAAATAACAAGTCGAGGTGCGAAGACCCGAAGAGAGGAGATCAAGAGTGGTATTGTGAAGAAGACCAAGATGGCGTGTCTTGGTCTTCTAAGGCCACTATTTATACATGTAAGAGGTTGCTTTAAAGCTCCTCTGTGAGTCCGACAACCCATAGTGTAAGTAGCTCGAACCCTACTACCGCTATCCTAGTAATGAGTCATGCTAGCAATCACATGCTAACATGACGTGTGGTGACTAAGTCCATGACTAATTCCTACTTACTATCGTAGTCATAACTGTATAGTAAGAGATTGCTTCGCCTTTGTATCGTACGTCTGTCTGTAAAAGTCCCGAGCATGACATCACCCCCTTTTCAGCCGCGGCGCCCACGACGCCGGCGAAGGCGAGGGCCCGTCATCCAACCCTCCTGTACTTCCTCGATCCGTTCCAACGCGCTAGCCATCTCCAGTCGGAACTTACTGCGCCCTAACTCCGCCTTGACCCCACCAAGCGCAGCGGCGAGGTGGTGGAGCCGCTGCTCCATCCTCTCAGCCTCGTACGCGTAGGCCCAGTAACGATGGACCTCCACCTTCAGGCTCACGTCGTGGAGCTCGCCGATCGCACGATCGAGGCGAGGGCGGTCGTGGTAACCACCGGCAAAGAGGCTCATGTCCTCCTGTGGGTAATGCTCCTTCCCCGTAGCCTTGACGTGGGGCTCGGCGTAGAGGGGCTGCGAGTAAACCTTCTCGCTATCCTCCACCAGGCCGAGCACGATGGGGTCGGAGCCCATGATGACTTGAACGTACGCGGCCTGGCGCGTCTGTCCTTGTCCGTCGGTGATGGGGTAGTGGATAAAATCCTCCCCGCGGTTGTATTGGTACCCATGAGGTGGCAGCCCCAGGGTCGTGTGCCGTAGTCGGAATAGGGGGAAAGGAGGGGGTGCGTCAGCCCGCACACTGCCTTGGTACAAAGGGCGCCCACGAGTGTCACAGGCGTATGGAGTTTCGGCGGGGTCGTCAGTGTCCATAGCGGTGGATATGAGGGGGTGCTCAGCTGGGTAGTTATCCGCTAAGCTTCCTCGGACTTGCTCGAGGATTGTCTCCTCGCCTCCTGCCGTTCTCTCTTCTCCCTCATCCACTCTCGTCGCCTCCAAAGGGCTTCTCGCCGTCGTTCGGCCGCCTTCCTCAGTTGCTCCCTCTGCCAATCTTCCGCCACTTGCCTCCACCGTTGCTCCTTCCACCGCTCCCAGTCGACCGTCGCTTGCATCTTGGACTTCTTCTTTGGTTCGGTACTCGATTCGTACCTGGAGAGGTCGAGGTGAGGCAGGCGCAGACTCTGGGAGAGCTGCGCGAAGCCGATCAACTTCGGCCGTCGTGAAAGGGACCTCGTTGATGCATTGTCCGTCTTGGGAGAGGATCCACCAGGTGGTGGGGTTGCTGGTTCCGTCAGTGTAACTGGCCAGGATGGTGGATTGGAGTGTGTCAGTGAGTTCTTGGTAGGTGATGGGGCCTGTGTTACGGGCAACTCGAGCGATGGCCTCAGCGGCAGAGGGAATAGACATTGTTGCGATAATGGAGTGGAGGAGGCCAGGATGGATGTAGGAAGAGGGTGATGGGGCTTGCTGCCAGGCTTGCGTCGTTCTTAAGTGATGCTCATGTTGGGGATTCAACGAGTGATACTCAGCTATAGCCTCGTCTGCGAATACGTCATCCTTATCGATCCACTGATTCTCCGAGTCTGGGTACCTCTTCCATTTGATCAGATATTGTAGACGTTTTCTTCTGCCGAAGAGCCGATGGTCTAGAATCTTCTCAACCTCGTATTCCTCTTCTCCTTCTACCAAATCGGGTGCTGGGCGCTGGAAATTTTCTCCGTGCATGAGCGTTTCACGATAGGGTGTGAGAAGATCGATGTGAAACACGGGGTGGATGCTCCACTGTGTGGGAAGTTCCAGTTGGTAGTTTACCGGTGATAGAACCCGTGTAATCTTGAAGGGTCCATGTCTCCTAGCCCCTAATTTGGGGGTTGGCTGATTGGTCCTCAAATGGTGTCCTTCCAGCCATACGTAATCTCTGAGTTGGAATTCCGGGGTGTTTCAGTGTTTGACCCACATGAGTTGTGCCTTTTTGATGAGCTCGTGGGCTTCTTTTTGGGCTTCTCGGAATTGTTCCAGTCTTGTGGTGACCTGTGGGATTGGAGAGGGCTTATCGAGCCAATCAGCGCATGGGTCATATCCCATGAGGAGTGAGAATGGGGACTTCCTTGTTGCCTCGTGGGGCCAGTTATTGTGAGCGAATTCTGCTATTGGTAGAAACGCCGCCCAGTTGTCCTGCCGTTCATTAGCCCAGAATCGGAGATATTGTTCCAGCCACTGATTTGTCCTTTCCGACTGTCCATCTGTTCAGGGATGGTACGCCGTGGAGATATTCTGTTTGATTTCTAGTATTTTGCAGAGTTCCCTTGTGAATTTTGACGCGAAGCGGGGGTCTCTGTCACTGATGATCTTCGAGGGGAGTCTGAATCGTTTGAAGACATGGGTCACATAAAGTCCCGCGGTTTCTTCGGCTGAGATCTCTTCATTGCAAGGTATGAATATGGACGCCTTGGTGCAATCATGATCTGTTATGGTGAGGATGGAGTCGTAACCTTGCGACATGGGAAGCTTAGTGATGAAGTCAAGGGCTATAGTCTCGAATGGTAACACATCTTCCTTAGGGGTTATGGGCATTAACGGGGCCTTTGTTGGGCGCGTGTTGACTTTGTGTCTTTGACATTCAGCGCATCCCTGAACGTAGTTTCTTACGTCCATTTTCAACTCCGGCCACCAGTATCGTCGCTCCACCTGTCATGTGGTTTTTGTAATTCCGGGATGTCCATGTACCGGTGGGTCGTGATGGGCGGATATAAGTTCTTGTTTTTCGTCCAACGTTCCCGTAATAACGTACTTCCCCTGTCGATACCACGCTCCATCAATGTACTTCAGTTGGTGTGGGTCTACCCAGTAGCGGAGGGTGATTTCGGTCTGCGGTGGTTGTTGGGTGGCTTGTACGGTTGTAACCCTTGCGAACACGTCTTCTGGTAAAACTATGACATTTTCGTTGTCTCTTTCTCCTTGATCATAGTCTGGTCTCCGTGACAGGGCGTCAGCCCTGCTGTTTTTCTTTCCTGGGATGTGGTGAATTTTGAAGTTATATTCCATCAGTTTGAGTACTTCCTGGGCTACTCTCCGGCTTATTTTTTGCGGGAGTTTCCAGTATTGGAGATTCATGTGGTCCGAATAGATTTTGATCTTGTGTGGGGATCCGGCTAGTAACGGTCTCCAGTGCCTAAGTGCCTTAACAATGGCGAGGAGTTCCAGGTCGTAGATGTCGTAGTTTCTCTCGGCTTCGTTTAGGGTGGCTGAGTAATATCCGAGGGGGTGCTTTTTGCCGTCTTCTTTCTTCTGGAGTAGTACTGCTCCAGTTGCGAATCCTGACGCGTCCACCTCCAGCTCGAATGGGTCGTTTAGTTTTGGATGAGCTGACACTGGTTCTTCCGTTACCAAGGACTTGAGCTTCTTGAAGGCTTCATCTTCTTCGTCCATCCATCTCCATTCTGTGTCCTTCCTCGTGAGTTTATTAAGGGGTTTGGCGTGTGTGGCGAAGCCGCGAATGAAGAGTCAGTAAAAATTGCAGAAGCCTAGGAATGAGCGCACGTCACGGACCTTCGTTGGCGTGGGCCAGTCTTTGATGCCCAAGATTTTTACCGGGTCCATACGTGTTACCCCCTTTTCAAGGATTACCCCCAGGTAATCCATTCGTGGCTTGTTGAAGAGGCATTTTTCGAGTTTGAAGTAAAGGTCGTGATCCATTGCAACTTGTAGTACTTTGCTTACAGCCTCTTCGTGTTCTTTTTGTCCCGCCGGGTCCCTTGTAGCTATGCCGATGTCATCCATGTAGACTCGTATTATGGTACCTTTTTGTTCGTGTTTCGTGATGGTGTCTCGGTATATGGTGTTCATCATGGTTTGGAAGGTTGCCGGCAAGTTGGTGAGTCCAAAATACATAACCGTGGGTTCGAAGAGTCCGTACCGTGTTTTGAACGCTGCTTTGTGTTCGTCTCCTTCCTGTATCCTTACATTATTGTATCCCCATCGGACGTCTAGTTTGGTGTAGGTATGCGCTCGACTGAGATCCGTGATGAGGTTGGAGATGAGAGGGAGGGGGTACTGATTGTGGATGGTGACGGCGTTGATCTTCCGGTAGTCTTGCACCGGTTGTAGTTTCCCATCTTTCTTCTTGATGAAGAAAAAGGATGACATGTAAGGAGATTTGGAGGGGCGTATGTATCCTTTCTTGAGCTGCTCGTCCAGGAACTCCTTGAGCTTGCCGTCTTCTTCTTGTGTCATGGGATAGACTTTGCAGTTGATTGCCGATGGTGTGCCTTCCTTAAACTCAATTGCATGGTCCCATGGTCGAGAAGGGGGGAATCGGTTGGATGCTTCTTCGTTGAAGATTTTTGCGAATTGTGCGTAAGCTGGGGGGAGTTCTACTTTGTCATGGAACTGCTTAGCTTTGATAGCCAGTTCCGTTGCAGTGGTACATAGGTGATCTTCCTCCTCTAGTTCTTCAATGATATCCCTCTTTTCTTCTTCTGTGACGGTGGATCCTATGATGTGATGTTCTTTGCTGGGGTTGATCGATCGGATGACTATCGGCAGCATTTTTTTGTGTATGGTGGCATATCTCCAGTTGATTGTTGGTTCATAAACGGCCAACCAGGGGTATCCGAGTACCAAGTCCTCGTTCCCTAAGTCTGTGACTAGGAAACGCATCTTTTGCTGTCGTTGATTAGTTTGGACGTCGAGGTCTACGAAGTGAGTGATACTGCCCACTTTGTTTTCCGTGTTATCTATGTTCCATATTTTCCTCGGATGTTCTAGCGTCTGCAATCCGAGGCCCATTCTTTTGGCGAATGAGGGACATATAAAGTTGTCCATCGCTCCCAAGTCTACTAATGTTTTAATGTCGGCCATAGTGTAATTTGTGCGGATCGAGACTGGAATTCGAAGAGATCGATAGCGAGTCATGATTACAGAATTACAATTGACTGCCCTCACCCAGGCCGATGGGTTCAGGCATTCTGAAAACCCTCCTTTCCCCACATCTCTTGGAGGATGAGGTCTTTTACATCATCTGTTTCTCCTGCCACTCCGGCCAACCAGTCCTTGGCTCGCTGCTGCGGGGGTGCCGTATTGGCTGCTCGGACTTGTGTTGGGGTTTCTTCTTGTGTGTAATAGTCGGTTTTGGTCATCCGACTAGTGGTTGCTCATTTACGTGGCTGTGGGCAGTTTCGTGAGAAGTGTCCAGTCTGGTTACAGTTATAACAGATAACTGTCCTCATGTCTCGGGGTGGAGGTCCTCCTCCTCGTCTGTATCCTCCTCATTGCGGCCTTGGAATGAATGGCCTGTTTGCGTCTCCTACTTCTGCCACTCTTGCGCGTGTTCTATCTGCCAATGTATCCATTGCGTTTGGATCGAATCTGGTCGGTGGTGGTCCTCGTGGTGGGCCCCAGTTGGGAGGTTGTGGCCTCCAGCAGGGTTGTGCGGATGAAGGGGGCATTTTGCTTTTGAAGTTGTTGAGGCGTGCCTTCATGTGGATATATTGTTTTTGTTGGCGTAGGGCGCATCTTTTCCAGTCTTCGAAGGTGTGGGGTTCATCTAGCTCGTATACCTTCATGAATAAGGCTCATGGTAACCCCGCCGTGAATCGATCAATAGTTTGTCAGTCATTCAGGTTGTAGTGAGCTTTCCTTGCTAGGCGTTCAAACTGGACCACATACGCATCAATGTCTTCTCCTGTCATCTTAATTCCCTTTTGAAGTTCGGCTTGGGCTTGTTCTTCTTCCAGAATGTTGGAGAATCATTTGGCGAACTCGGTGGCGATATGATTCCACAGGGTTTGGGAGTATTGACTTACTCCCCTTCGTACTTCTCGGTTTAACCATTCAAGCATGGTCAATGTCCATTCGCTGACATTGACTCCTTTGACATATCCTAGGAAGAGGAGCGATCTTTGGTATTCATTTTGCATGATGGGGGCGTCCAGATTCATCCCCCAATATACGTGCCATTGCGTCAGGAAGGCTTCGTATTTAGTACGGTCCCCGTCATATACTGTCGGAGGTTCACCTGATAGTCTGTCTGATCCGTGTCCTCCTCCTCCTCCTAGCCCAGGAGGAGGTCCTCCTGCTGGTGGTCCTGGTGGTCCTTCTCCTCCGGGTGGTCGTCCTCCTCCTGGGAATCTTCCTTCCGTGGGCCCCTGTCCGGGAAATCCCCCCGGTAGTCCTCCGGGTGGCGGTGGTGGCCCTGTCGGTGGATCCGGTTGGTCTGGGCCTATTGCTCTGAATAGTGCTGCGTCGTCTGCCATCATTCGGTGACCCGTGGAGGGGTTTATGGGGTTGAGGATAGCTTCTGCTTCTTCTCTGATACGTCGTACTTCTTCTATGGCTTGGACTTCTGTGACTGTAGCCATGGGACTTCTGATGTGAATTTCTTCTGGTACTGTGATGTGTAGGGACTCAGCTATATGGGCTAGTAGACTTGAGTCGTCTCCTGTTCCTGGTCTTATCTTGCTTTCCGTTGCGGTGTGTTCTTCTGCTGGTTCTTCGTGGCTTGATTCTGAGGGTGCTTGTTCCCTTGGCTGTTCTTCCTCACTTTCATTTTCGCTGCTGCTGTCCCCGTCAAGTGATCCCCAATCGTCTCCGTGAAGTTCTCTCGAGTCAATGTCGCAGCGGTAGTGCCTTCCTGTTGGTCTGACGACGTCCCACCGATTGTCTATTGGGTTCCACGTAATCTCCGTCCAACAGAAGTTAGAGTAGTTAAACTCAACTGGTCGGTATCTGATAGCTTCTCCTGGGAAGTCGATGAAGTATCCGGTATCTCCTCTGTATTCTCTCCACCTAGCTGCACCTAGAAATTGTCATGGTACTGATCTTTCTCCTCTTGTTTCGAGGTGGTAGGTTCTGAAGTTTCTCCACTGGTCTCTTGTGGTGAACGCCACGGTTGGGGGATCTTGGTCTTAATGTAACGCTACCACGGCGTTAGCCCAACTTGGACAAGTATAGAGGCATTCACGACTTAGCGAGTTTCGCTGTAGCGTAGATAGGTGCGAAGGATCCCTTGGTAGACAACTAAGGCGATCCAAAGGGCCCTGAGGGTCAGGACCAAGGTAATAAACACTTGTTGACGTGAAATGATGGAAGCCTTAGACTCGAAGGTCAAGGGAAATAACAAGTCGAGGTGCGAAGACCCAAAGAGAGGAGATCAAGAGTGGTATTGTGAAGAAGACCAAGATGGTGTGTCTTGGTCTTCTAAGGCCACTATTTATACATGTAAGAGGTTGCTTTAAAGCTCCTCTGTGAGTCCGACAACCCGTAGCGTAAGTAGCTTAAACCCTACTACCGCTATCCTAGTAATGAGTCATGCTAGCAATCACATGCTAACACGACGTGTGGTGACTAAGTCCATGACTAATTCCTACTTACTATCGTAGTCATAACTGTATAGTAAGAGATTGCTTCGCCTTTGTATCGTACGTCTGTCTGTAAAAGTCCCGAGCGTGACATTCAAGGAAATGGTTCCTCCAGAATATTGGGCACACCGTAAGGTGTTCAGTGAAGAAGCGTCACATCGATTTCCCCCGTCCCGTGTATGGGATCACGCCATTGAATTACTCCCTGACGCGCCTACTGCACTCGATTGCAAAGTGTACCCCCTAATGGCGAATGAAGGAGAGGCACTTACGGCCTTCCTGAATGAACAACTCGAGAAGGGATACATTTGCCCTTCAAAATCCGCCTACGCGTCACCCTTCTTCTTTATCAAAAAGAAGGACGGAAAATTACGCCCGGTACAGGACTATCGACGCCTCAACGAACTCACTGTAAAAAACCACTACCCCCTCCCGCTTATCCCAGAACTCGTCGATCGCATCCGAACCGCGTGGCTGTACTCAAAATTAGACATTCAATGGGGGTACAATAATGTTCGCATCCAGGAGGGAGATGAGTGGAAAGCGGCGTTCAAAACCAACCAAGGACTGTTTGAACCACGTGTCATGTTCTTCAGCCTCACCAATTCCCCGTCCACCTTTCAAACAATGATGGACACCATATTTCACGACCTCATTCTGACAAACGAGGTCGTTGTTTATATGGACGATATCCTCGTTGCCACCGCCAATGTAATGCTACCACTGCGTTTAGTCCGACTTGGACTCGTATAACAGCGTTCACGACTTAGCTTGTCGCAGGTACTTCTGCAGGGTCTCGGTAATGCCATAGAATACTGCTAAGGCGATCCACAGCAGATGTCCGATCAACACTAAGGCAACTCCAACTTGACGCGTCGAAAGGGCCGGGGTCCTAGACTCGAAGATCAGGACTTTAGAGAGGGCGTCCCTCTTGAGAGTGAGAAGACTGGGAAGGTCTTCAAGAGAAGAGTGGAAGGAAGTGGTATTTGAAGAAGACCAAGATGGCGTATCTTGGTCTTCATGTCCCACTATTTATACATATTACGGAGGCAGCTTTAAAGCTCCTCCTTAAGACAATGACTACTAGCAATAATAGCTTGAACCCTACTATCGCTATCCTAGTAATGAGTCATGGTAACTATCACATGCTACCACGACCTTCGCTGACTGATGGTAAGTCCATGACTAATCTATGCTTACTACCGTAGTCATAACCGTGTAGTAAGTGTCCACCTCAAACTTCGTACTGTAATAAGAGTCCACTGAGCTCATACCGTGACATCACCCCCTTTTCAGGTGCGACACCCACGTCGCTGGCGCTCGCCGGCTCCTCCCATCCATCCAGCCTGTATCTCCTCTATCCAGTTCATCGCGTTGGCCATCTCCAGTTGGAACTTGCTCCGGGCTAGTTCCCCTTTGATGCCCCCCAATGCGGCAGCGAGTTGATGAAGCCGCTGCTCCATCCATTCAGCCTCGTACGCATATGACCGGTACCGGTGTAACTCGGCCTTGAGGCTCACGTCGTGCAGCTCCTCGAGGGCGCGATCGACGCGAGGGCGGTCGTGATATCCGCCGGTGAAGACTATGAGGTCTTCCTGAGGATAGTGGGGCTTACCTCGGGCCCGGACTTGCAGCTTGGCATAGAGTGGCTTTGAATACACCTTCTCACTGTCCTCCGTCAATCCCAGTACCAGGGGGTCCGCGTTCATAATGACTTGAACGAACGCGGCCTGGCGGGTCTGCCCCTGGCCATCGGTGATCGGGTAGTGAACGAAGTGCTCCCCATGGTTGTGGACATAGTCGTGGGGAGCTGGCCCTAAGGCGCGGTGTCGTAATTGGAGGAGTGGGAAGAGGGGAGGAGCATCTGCTCGAACTCCGCCTCGGTACAGGGGGCGTCCTGTAGTGTCGCATGCATAAGGGGTCTCGTCGGGGTGGTCAGTGTCGGTGGCAGTGACGATGAGCGGGTGCTCATCTGGGTAGTAGTCGTGGAGGCTCCCTCGCGCCTGCTCCAATATCGTTTCATGCGCTCCACGGCGCCCGCCTTCCTCCTCGCCATCATCTCCAACCGCCGTTTGGTCGCCCTCTGAAGCTGTTCCCACTTCCACGCCCTCGCCACCTCCAGCCATTGACGCTCCCACTTCCAGTCTTGCCATCGTAACGTTGCCGGTGACCGGCTCCTCGACCCACTGCTCGATTCTGACTGGGAGAGGTCGAGGTGAGGACACCTCACTGTCGCAGAGAGCTGCATGAAGCCTATCGACTTTGGGCGTTGTGAGTGGGGTGCAGTTGAGGCGCTGGCCGTCTTCGGTGACCAGCCACCAGCTTGCGGGGTTGCTAGTGTCGGGGGTGTGCTCGGCTGGGACGAGGCTTTGGAGAGCTGCGACGAGCTCTTGATGGGTGACGGGGCCCGTGTTTGAGGCAACACGAGCGACGGTGTTGGCGGCAGAGGGAACGGACATTGTTGTGAGTAGGGAAGAGATGAAGCCAGTGTGACGAGTGAGAGAGGATGATGGGGGCTTGGACGAGATCCTTCGAGCTTTTAAGTCTCGTATCGTGCGGGGATTCAATCGTTGGTACTCAGCTAGGGCGTCATCCGCAAATATGTTGTCCTTATCGACCCACTGGTTTTCCGAGTCGGGATACCCCTTCCATTTGATCAGGTACTGAAGGCGCTTCTTCCTGCCGAAATGCCGATGATCTAGGACCTTCTCAACCTCGTATTCTTCTTCTCCCTCTACTAAATCCGGTGGTGGGCGCTGGAAATTTTCTCCATGCATGAGCGTCTCGCAATAAGGCGTGAGAAGGTCAATGTGGAACACGGGGTGGATACTCCATTGTGTGGGAAGTTCCAGCCGATAGTTGACCAGAGATAAAACCTGTGTGATTTTGAAGGGGCCGTGCCGTCTCGCCGCAAGTTTGGGCGTTGGTTGATTGGTTCTCAAGTGGCGCCCTTCCAGCCATATGTGATCTCCTATCTGAAACTTAGGGGTGTCTCAGTGTTTGACCCACATGAGTTGCGCCTTTCTGATGAGGTCCTGGGCTTCTTTCCGCACTTCTTGGAATTGTTCCAGTCTTGTGGTAATCTGCGGAATCGGAGAGGGCTTGTCGAGCCAATCAGCGCGTGGGTCATAGCCCATGAGGAGGGAGAATGGGGACTTCCTTGTCGTCTCATGCGGCCAGTTGTTGTGCGCAAATTCCGCTATGGGTAGGAAATCCGCCCAGTTATCTTGCTGCTCGTTAGTCCAAAAACGGAGATACTGCTCCAGCCATTGGTTGGTTCGTTCTGATTGTCCGTCCGTTCTGGGGTGATATGCGGTGGAGATGTTCTGCTGAATCCCCAGGATTTGACACAGTTCCCATGTGAACTTGGAGGCAAACCGGGGGTCTTGGTCGCTGATAATCTTTGACGGTAGTCTGAATCTCTTGAAGACATGTGTGGCATAGAGTCCGGCCGTTTCTTCTGCTGTAATCTCCTCGTTGCAGGGGATGAAGACCGAGGCTTTACTGCAGTCATGGTCAGTTACCGTCAAGATGGTGTCGTATCCCTGTGACGTGGGGAGTTTAGTAATGAAGTCGAGGGCAATAGTTTCGAACGGCAGGGCGTCTTCCTTTAGCGTAATGGGTACGAGTGGGGCCCTTGTGGGGTGCGTGTTGACTTTGTGTCATTGACATTCGGCGCATCCCTGCACGTAGTTTCGAACGTCCATTTTCAGTTCGGGCCACCAGTATCTTTGTTCCACTAGTCTTGTAGTTCGGGCGATTCCAGGGTGTCCGTGCACCGGTGGGTCGTGGTGTGCGGCAATGAGCTTCCGTTTTTCTTCGATAGATCCTGTAATCACGTACTTTCCCTGTCGGTACCACGCTCCGTCGACGCACTTCAGTTGCTGGGGGTCCACCCAGTAACGTAAGATTATTTCCGTTTGTGGTGGATCCTGAGCGGCCTGTATTGTTGTTGCTCGCACAAAGACGTTTTCGGGTAGTACTACTACGTTTTCGTTGTCTTGCTCACCCTGGTTGTAGTCCGGTCGTCTGGATAGTGCATCCGCTTGTCCATTTTTCTTTCCTGGGATGTGGTGAATCTCGAAGTTGTATTCCATGAGCTCGAGTACTTCCCTCGCGACTCTCCGACTTATTTTTTGCGGTAGTTTCCAGTACTGGAGGTTCATGTGATCGGAGTAGATTTTGATCTTATGTGGTGATCCAGCCAGCAGCGGCCTCCAGTGTCGGAGTGCTTTGACAATGGCGAGTAGTTCCAGGTCGTAAATGTCGTAGTTTCTTTCCACCTCGTTAAGCATGGCTGAGTAGTAGCCTATTGGATGACGCTTGCCGTCTTCTTTCTTCTGGAGTAGTACTGCTCCCGTTGCGAATCCCGAGGCATCCACTTCGAGTTCGAATGGGTCGTCGAGTTTTGGGTGTGCGAGTACCGGTTCTTCAGTGACCAGGGATTTGAGCTTCTGGAAGGCCTTATCTTCTTTGTCCGTCCACTTCCATTCTGTGTCCTTCCTCGTGAGTTTGTTGAGGGGTTTGGCGTGTGTAGCGAAGCCACGAATGAAGAGTCGGTAAAAATTGCAGAAGCCTAGGAAGGAGCGGACGTCACGGACCTTCGTGGGTGTTGGCCAATCCTTGATGCCGGAAATTTTTACCGGGTCCATGTGTGTTACCCCCTTTTCAAGGATTACCCCCAGGTAATCCATTCGCAGCTTGTTGAAGAGACACTTTTCGAGTTTGAAGTAAAGGTCGTGTTCCATGGCAACTTGTAGCACATCACGAACGGCCTCCTCATGTTCCTTTTGTCCTGCCGGGTTTCTTGTTGCGATACCGATATCGTCCATGTAGACGTGTATGACTGTTCCTTTTGCTTCGTGCTTGGTGATCGTGTCTCGATAGATGGCGTTCATCATAGTTTGGAACGTGGCCGGGGAGTTGGTGAGACTGAAGTACATGACCGTGGGCTCGAAGAGACCATACCGTGTTTTAAAGGCTGCTTTATGTTCATCGCCTTCCTTGATGCGTACGTTGTTATACCCCCAGCGGACATCCAGCTTGGTGTAGGTGTGAGCTTGGCTGAGATCGGTGATGAGGTCTGAAATGAGTGGCAATGGATATTGGTTGCGAATGGTGACGGCGTTTATCTTTTGATAGTCTTGTACGGGTCGCAGCTTTCCATCTTTCTTTTTGATGAAGAAAAAGGATGATGCGTATGGCGACTTTGATGGTCGTATGTAGCCTTTCTTCAACTGTTCGTCCAGGAACTCTTTCAGTTTGCCGTCTTCTTCTTGGGTCATAGGGTAGACTTTGCAATTGATGGTCGATGGCGTATGTTCCTTGAACTCGATGGCATGATCCCATGGTCTGGATGGTGGAAAGCGGTTGGAAGCTTCTTCGCTAAAGAGTTTTGCAAAACCCTGGTAAGCGGCCGGAAGTTCTACCGCTTCGTGAAATTGCTTAGCTTTGATGGCCAGTTCGGTAGCTGTGGTGCGTAGTTGGCATTCACTGGCTAGTTCCTCCACTATTTCTTGCTTGTCTTCCGTTACCAGGGCGCCGATGACGTGATACTTCGCGTGGGGATTGATGGTTTGTATTACGATTGGGTGCATCCTCTCATGGATCGTAGCGTACCTCCAGTTGATTGTCGGCTCATAGGTGGCGAGCCAGGGGTAGCCCAGGACCAGGTCTTCGTTGCCGATGTCGGTGACTAGGAAGCGGAGCTTTTGTTGTTTTTGGTTAGTTTGGACTTCGAGATCGACGTAGTGGGTGATACTGCCCGCTTTATTCTCGGTGTTGTCTATGTTCCATATTTTGCGGGGTGTTTCCAATGCTTGCAGGCCGAGGCCCATTCTTTTCGCGAAGGATGGTTTTATGAAGTTGTCGGTTGCTCCCGAGTCTACGAGAGCTTTGATGTCGGCCATTGCATAACTTGTACGAATCAATACTGGAATTCGGAGCGAACGGTAGCGAGTCATGATTACAGAGTTACAATTAACTGCCCTCACCCAGGCCAATGGGTTCAGGCGTTCTGAAAACCCTCTTTCCCCCACATTTCTTGGAGGATGAGGTCTTTTACGTCATCCGATTCTCCCGCTACTCCTGCTAGCCAATCTTTGGCTCTTTGCTGTGGCGGGGCTGTGTTGACTACCCTCGCCTGGGTCGACGGTTCTTCTTGTGCATAATAATCTGTTTCCGACATACGACTGGTGCTTGGTCGCGAGTGAGGCTGTGAACAGTTCCGTGAGAAGTGGCCTGGTCGGTTGCAGTTGTAGCAGATTACTGTCCTCATATCTCGAGGCGGTGGCCCTCCTCCTCGCCCATATCCTCCTCTTTGTGGTCTTGGGATGAAGGGTCTGTTGGGATCTCCGACTTTGGCTACCCTTGCACGAGTTCGATCGGCCGAAGTGTCCATAGCGTTTGGGTCGTATCTGGAGGGCGGGGGTCCTCTCGGTGGTCCCCAGTTTGGGGCTTGCGCTCTCCAGCGGGGTTGGGCCGACGTTGGAGGTGCTTTGGTCTTGAAGTTGTCGAGGCGTGCCTTCATGTGGATGTATTGCTTTTGTCTCCTTAGTGCGCACCTCTTCCAGTCCTCGAACGTATGTGGTTCGTCCAGTTCATAGACCTTCATGAACAGAGCTCGTGGCAGTCCCGCGGTGAATCGATCGAGAGTTTGTCGATCGTCTAGGTTATAATGAGCTTTTCTTGCTAGTTGCTCGAAGCGTACTACGTACGCGTCAATGTCCTCTCCCACCATTCTGACTCCTTTTTGCAGTTCGGCCTGGGCTTGTTCTTCCTCTAGTATGTTGGAGAATCGCTTGGCGAACTCTGCTGCGACGTGGTTCCACAGTGTCTGAGAATATTGGCTGACTCCTCTTCGTACTTCCCGATTCAGCCATTCCAGGATGGTGAGCGTCCATTCACTAACGTTGACCCCCTTCATGTATCCCAGGAAGAGGAGGGACCGTCGATATTCGTTTTGCATGATGGGGGCGTCCAGGTTCATTCCCCAGTATACGTGCCATTGCGTTAGAAAGGCCTCGTATTTAGTACGGTCTCCGTCAAATACGGTCGGAGGTTCACCTGATAGCCTATCAGATCCGTGCCCCCCTCCCGGTGGTCCTCTACTCGGTAGTTCTCCTCCTGGAGGTCCTTCTCCTCCCGGTCCTCCTCCTCCGGGTGGTCTTTCTCCGCCTGGGAATCCTCCTCCCGTTGGTCCTCGTCCTGGAAACCCTCCAGGAAGCCCTCCTGGTGGTGGCGGAGGTCCTTCTGGTGGATCTGGGCGATCTGGCCCTATTGCTCTGAACAGAGCTGCATCGTCGGCCGTCATTCGATGTCCCGTATTGGGATTGATGGGGTTGAGGATAGCTTCCGCTTCTTCTCTGATGCAGTGTACTTCTTCCATCGCTTGTGATTCGGTTACTGTAGCCATGGGGGTTCGAATGTGAATCTCTCCTGGGACTGTGATGTGTAATGACTCAGCTATTTGGGCTAATAGACTTGAATCGTCTCCTGTTCCGGGTCGTGCTTCACTTTCTGTTGCGGTATGTTCTTCTACTTGTTCTTCGTGACTTGATTCTGATAAGGCCTGTTCTCTAGGTCGTTCTTCTTCTTCTTCTTCGCTGCTGCTGCTGTCCCCGTCTAGCGGTCCCCAGTCGTCTCCTTGGAGCTCTCTTGAGTCGATGTCACAGCGATAGTGCCGTCCGGTTGGCCTAATGACGTCCCAACGACTGTCTATGGGGTTCCACGTAACCTCTGTCCAACAGAAATTTGAGTAGTTGAACTCAACTGGTCGGTATCTGATGGCTTCTCCTGGGAAGTCTACGAAGTACCCAGTGTCTCCTCTGTATTCTCTCCACTTGGCTGCACCTAGGAATCTTCGTGGTACTGAAAGCTCTCCTCTAGTTTCGAGGCTATAGGGTCTGAAGTTTCTCCACTGGTCTCTTGTTGTGAACGCCACGGTTGGTGATCTTGGTCTTAATGTAACGCTACCACTGCGTTTAGTCCAACTTGGACTCGTATAACAGCGTTCACGACTTAGCTTGTCGCAGGTACTTCTGCAGGGTCTCGGTAATGCCGTAGAATACTGCTAAGGCGATCCACAGCAGACGTCCAATCAACACTAAGGCAACTCCGACTTGACGCGTCGAAAGGGCCAGGGTCCTAGACTCGAAGATCAGGACTTTAGAGAGGGTGTCCCTCTTGAGAGTGAGAAGACTGGGAAGGTCTTCAAGAGAAGAGTGGAAGGAAGTGGTATTTGAAGAAGACCAAGATGGCGTATCTTGGTCTTCACGTCCCACTATTTATACATATTATGGAGGCAGCTTTAAAGCTCCTCCTTAAGACGATGACTACTAGCAATAATAGCTCGAACCCTACTATCGCTATCCTAGTAATGAGTCATGGTAACTATCACATGCTACCACGACCTTCACTGACTGATGGTAAGTCCATGACTAATCTATGCTTACTACCGTAGTCATAACCGTGTAGTAAGTGTCCACCTCAAACTTCGTACCGTAATAAGAGTCCACTGAGCTCATACCGTGACAGCCGATGACAAGCACCATCATCGGAAAGTTCTCCACGAAGTATTACAACTCTGTGAAGAACACGATCTCTACGTGAAACCGGAGAAATGCGAGTTTGAGGTCTACGAAACGGAGTACCTGGGCCTTATTATTGGCCATGGGGGATTACGGATGGACCCCGTCAAGGTTCGAGGGATCCGGGAATGGCAACCCCCGAAAAGTCTCAAGGAGGTTCGCGCATTCTTAGGATTCTGCAACTTCTACCGAAGATTTATACGAGGGTTCTCCCAACTTGCCCGACCTCTTCACGACCTCACAAAAAAGGAAGTCCAATGGCACTGGGGTGACATACAGCAGAACACCTTCTAAGACATCAAGAAGCGCATATGCGAAGAACCTGTACTTCTATTCCCGGACCTTGCAAAGCCATTTGAATTGGAGGTTGACGCATCAAATGTCGCGGTCGGGGCAGTGCTGAATCAGCTAGGCACCGACAAAAAGTTCCACCCTATAGCATTTCACTCCGAATCGTTTATGGAGACAGAATGAAACTACAACATCTATGACCGGGAGTTACTAGCCGTGGTTAAAGCACTACGAGCATGGAGAACATACCTTGTAGGATCCCCTCATAAAGTCATTATCCACACCGACCACGCCAACCTCCAATATTGGAAGGAACCCCGGAAGATCAACCGAAGAATCGCGCGCGAGTTCCTAGAGCTGTCAGAATACGACTTCATTCTAAGACATGTGGCCGGAATGAAGAACGCGCGCGCAGACGCCCTGTCCAGGCGGTCGGATTATGAGTCTGGCGAAGGGGACAACACCAACGTCATCGTCCTACCAGCTGAAAGGTTCATCCGAGCCACCCAAATGTCAATATGTGATATGGATATTTGGTCTCGGGTGGCTCAGAATGCTGGTAAGAAAGAAGCGGCACAATGGGCCGAGCACCACAACCTCAAACAGCATGATGGACTGTGGTGGAAAGAAGACACGTTAGTCGTTGTCGGGGACAATGATCTTAAGCGGGGGGTAATCGCTTTCTTTCACGACTCTCCAAGCATGGGCCACCCTGGAATTGCCAACACATGCGAACTAGTACGACGCGACTATTGGTGGCCCACTATACGAGAAGATGTCGAACAGTATGTCAAAGGATGTGCCGTATGTCAGGCCAACAAAATCAACCCCCACCGACAAAAACCCCACTTATTCCCCATATCCACTGACCCAGAGGCGGAACCATTTGAAGTTGTTGCTATGGACTTTATCACCAAGCTACCCCCATCCCAAGGATTTGACTCCATCCTTACGATCACCGACCATGACTGTTCGAAAGCTGCGATCTTCATACCCTGTCACGAAACCATCACCACCGAAGGAGTAGCACGACTATACCTCCAACACGTCTACCCACACTATGGGATACCACGCAAACTCATCACAGACCGAGACCCATGATTCACGTCTGCATTCATGAAAGGGTTGTTGTTACGATTCTTTCTCCTTTTCCCGTGGACGCTTCTGTCCCTTGCTTCTTATTCCTGTACCCCACCTTGTTATGCCCATAACTCATCACGCGCCCAACCGTTTCCCATGATCTCTTCGTTGCACGATACGCCTTCACGTCCCCTTCCCTGTATATCAAAGTTCACGGCGCTCCGGTCTCAGCTGACTCCCACATGACCCCGCGCAATCACTATGTTTCCTACTATAGTTCTGCCTTTGTTCCGCTTTTGCTTAAGACTCCACGTATCGCGCCATATGTTTGTTGCGTACAAACATCCTGTACTAGTTTATAAGTCACACGCTACCTAGCTTGTACGGTAGACTTGACTTCTTGTGTAATACCACATCGCTGTCAATCCACGAACGACTTATACGCTCGCTGTTTCGCTTGAGCACGACTTTGGTTTGCCTTTGCGCTTGAACCCCAGAACTTTCAACTACCACCTGCGTGTCTGAGGAGACCGTGTGGTGCTTATTCATCATCAAACTTGGTCTTAACCGACCGACTCACATCCTGTCACCTCGGCTTGAATGACTTAGTGACGTGCACGTCGCACATAACGTTCCTGTGGTAACGTTACATTAAGTCAAGTCTCGTCGCCCTGGCGACTAGTAGGAGTCGCACGAAATTCCAGAAGCAGTACATCGATCGGTATCCGACCGATGAACTCTCCGACAATGAAAAGGGCGCAGTCATCTGGGAAGAGATCCGCAACCAAGAGGGGTATTTCATTTTTGACGCAAAAACCCAAGACTATCACCAAGTCCACTACTTTGACGATCTTCGTATTTGGGCCTACATTGACTACGACCCAAAACAAGGACGGTGGTACGCATACAAACCTGTCCCTCCACAATTCAGCGCAGGACCCCTCGGGTCAACCAATATCACCGGCATCAACGTCGACCCAGACGAATCAACCACCCTCACTCCCATACAGCCAACGATAGCCACCAACACTCAGGTTGCCACCAGCCTTACTACCGTGGGAGCCTCCGGCTCGGGCGGTGGAGGAACATATGCTACAGGAGGTCGATCGGCTGCTCAGACGAGTGGAGCGCCTCATAGCTCTAGTACCCAACCGCCGATGGGGTCGAGCAGTGGCCCAACTGCTGGACCTAGTGGAGGCATACATGGTAGCGGTGGAGGCCCACCAGGCGGCGGTGCCCCTGGTGGCGGCGGAGGAGGTCCAGGTGGAGGAGCCCCAGGAGGTGGCGCCCCAGGAGGAGGTGCGTTCCCCGTGGGCCCAGCCAGGGCAATACCAGCACCAGGAGGGGGCAAACTTGGGGGTAACCCACCACCCATCTTCGATGGAAATCGGGAGGAGAGTCGAAACTTTCTTCGATCCTTTCGAATTTATCGAGGGATGAACCCAACCGTGGACCAGCTCACAGTACCATATTTGCGAGCCATGACCTTCCTATCATACATGAGGGGGCATCTGGTAGACGATTGGGTAGATGAGCAGACCGCGTGGCTGGACGCCCAACTAGCAGGAGGAGTACTGCACAACGAAGAGAACCTATGGAACACGGTCCTTGACCGGTTCACAAACGCCTACACAGACACTACCGAACGAACCAGAGCACGCCAAGACATCGACAAATTGAAGATGATTGGCGAAGACATCGACACGTACATCGCAAAATTCCAGAACCTCACAACAAAAGCCGGCTATAACCCAGACGAAGCCAACGTCATCGAAAAATTCCAAGCGGGACTCCCCAACAACCTCGTAATCAACGCCATACGCTTCCAGCACCCAGTTACATGGGATCAGTGGAAGGCGGCGGCAAGACTTCAGCAAGCTGAATACCTTATGCTGAAGCCTCGCCTTACGCACAACTGACAAAACGAAAAACGAGGAGGCCACACTTGAGACCAGTGGGTCCAAGCCCTTAACAAGGCGCGTGACCCAAACGCCATGGATATTAGCCGCACTAGAGCCCGTGCAACCCTCACAGACGCTGAGAAGCAAAGGATGGTCGTGGAGGGGAGATGTTTCCGATGCGGAGAAAAGGGTCATGTGTCGCGTAATTGCCCACAAAAAGGCACTCGTGCTGCTCAAACCACAAGCGACGGAGGAGCGTCTCCTCCCGTCCCCTCTACCTCCGCAGTACCGCCTCCCCCCCTCGTTACTCGAGTCGCCATATCAGCAAACCGCGTACTGTCGAATGATGAAGCGGCTGACGCTCAGATTGCAGCGCTGGCTGCTCAGCCAAAAGAAGTGCGGGACCTCTTGGTGGAGAAGCTTTTTGGAGGAAAGGATTTTCCGAACGCCTAAACCCGTCGGCCTGGGCAAGGGCGCTACACGTGTATTATAGCAGATTCCGATCTATGCGAATCCCAGTTCTTTTCAAATCTGCAAACGCAACGGCCGAACAACAGGTCCTGTTGGACTCTGGAGCAACCAACAATTTTATCTGTTCGGAGCTGCTCAAACGAACGCATCTTGGAACCCGACCCGTCTCTACTCCCATTACCATATGGAATGTCGACGGAACTTACAACCGAGACGGCGCAATAACCCAGTACACCGATTTAGCGGTGCGGACTGGTGAGCGCACGAAGACGCTTCGTTTCCTGGTTACCAACCTAGGAAAGGACGAAGCGATCCTGGGCTACCCCTGGTTCTCGGCCTTCGAGCCTGAGATAAAGTGGAGGAATGCCACGCTGAACGAAGAATTCCAACCAGTTGTAATCTCCAGCCTGAACCTCCAGAGCAATGCCATGCCAGTGGAAGCCGCTATCAGGGCTATCGAGGCGTATGGGCTCGATGAGGAGGCATGGGAGCAGGTTGTAAACGAAGAACCGGAGCCAAGAATTGCCTTCCTGCGAAAAACCATGACAGCATCGGAGCTCGCGCAACGGGAAGCGGCAAAACGACAGGCTCAAACGTTTGAGGAGATGGTTCCTCCAGAATACTGGTCGCACCGAAAAGTGTTCAGCAAAGAGGCGTCACACCGGTTTCCCCCGTCCCGTGCGTGGGACCACGCCATTGAATTGCTCCCCAATGCACCCGCCGCCCTTGATTGCAAAGTGTACCCCCTAACGGCGAATGAAGGAGAGACACTTACGACCTTCCTTAATGAACAACTGGAAAAAGGATATATCTGCCCTTCAAAATCCGCCTACGCGTCACCCTTCTTCTTCATCAAAAAGAAAGATGGAAAGCTACGCCCGGTGCAAGACTATCGACGCCTTAACGAACTCACCATAAAGAATCACTACCCCCTTCTGCTCATCCTGGAACTCGTCAACCGCATCCGAACTGCACGATTATATTCGAAGCTAGACATTCGATGGGGGTACAATAACGTCCGTATCCAAGAAGGGGATGAATGGAAAGCGGCATTCAAAACCAACCAGGGATTGTTTGAACTGCGCGTCATGTTTTTTGGCCTCACCAACTCCCCGTCCACCTTTCAAACGATGATGGATACTATATTCCGTGACCTCATTCTGACAAACGAAGTTGTTGTCTATATGGACGACATCCTCATCGCCACCGCTGACGACAAGAACCATCATCGGGAAGTCCTCCACGAAGTGTTACGGCTCTGCGAAGAACATGACCTCTACGTAAAACCGGAGAAATGCAAGTTTGAGGTCTACGAGACGGAGTACCTGGGACTCATCATCGGCCACAGACGACTGCGGATGGACCCCGTCAAGGTCCAAGGAATCCGGGAATGGCAGTCCCCAAAGAACCTAAAGGAAGTTCGCACGTTCCTAGGGTTCTGCAACTTTTACTGAAAGTTCATACGAGGATTCTCCCAACTTGCTCGACCTCTCCATGACCTCACGAAAAAGGGGGTCCAGTGGCACTGGGACGATACACAGCAGAACGCCTTTGAGGATATCAAAAGACGCATATGCGAAGAACCCGTGTTATTGTTCCCGAACCTCACGAAACCCTTCGAACTAGAAGTTGACGCGTCAAACGTCGCAGTAGGAGCCGTGCTAAACCAGTTAGGATCCGACCAAAAGTTCCACCCTATAGTGTTCCATTCCAAGTCCTTTACGGAAATGGAACGAAACTATGACATCTACGACTGAGAACTACTGGCTGTGGTTAAAGCACTGCGAGCATGGAGGACGTACCTCGTAGGATCCCCTCATAAAATCATTATTCATACCGACCACGCCAACCTTCAATATTGGAAAGAACCCCAGAAGATCAACCGGAGAATTGCGCGAGAGTTCCTGGAGTTGTCAGAATACGATTTTATTCTAAGGCACGTAGCAGGAACGAAGAACGCGCGCGCAGACGCCCTGTCCAGGCGGTCGGACTACGAGTCCGGTGAAGGGGACAACACCGACGTCATCGTCCTACCAGCCGAAAGATTTATCCAAGCCACCCAAATGTCAATATGTGATATAGATATTTGGTCCAGGGTGGCCCAGAACGCTGGCAAGGAAGAGGCAGCACGATGGGCTGAACATCACAACCTCAAACAGCATGACGGGCTGTGGTGGACAGATGACGCATTGGTCGTTGTCGGGGACAACAATCTTAAGCGGGGGGTAATTTCCTTCTTTCACGACTCCCCAAGTATGGGCCATCCCGGAATTGCCAATACACGTGAACTAATACGACGCGACTATTGGTGGCCTACCATACGAGAGGACGTCGAGGAGTATGTCAAGGGATGCGCCGTGTGTCAGGCCAACAAAGTTAACCCCCACCGACAAAAACCCCACCTATTCCCTATATCCACCAACCCTGAGGCAGAGCCGTTTGAGGTCGTCGCCATGGATTTTATCACTAAACTACCCCCATCCCAAGGTTTCGACTCTATCCTCACAATCACAGACCATGATTGTTCGAAAGCCGCAATCTTCATACCATGCCACGAAACCATCACCACCGAAGGAGTAGCACGACTATACCTTCAGCATGTCTACCCACACTACGGAATACCCCGCAAACTCATCACAGACAGAGACCCACGATTTACATCCGCATTTATGAAGGGATTGTGTACCACGCTGGGAATACGGCAGAACATTTCCTCTGCATATCATCCCCAAACAGATGGCCAGTCGGAACGCACCAACCAATGGCTGGAGCAATACCTACGTCATTGGAGCAATGTCCAGCAGGACAATTGGGCGGAAGCACTCCCAGTGGCACAATTCGCACACAACTCCTGGCCAAATGCGACCACGAAGCACTCCCCATTCTCACTTATCATGGGATGGGAACCACGAACAACATGGGTCTCAAAACCTACGCAAGTACCATCAGTCGACCAACGCCTGGAGGAGATGGTCGTGAAACGACAGCACGTGCAAGATTGCATTAAGCATGCGCAAGACCTCATGGCCAAGAGGGGAAGAACCTGCTTCATCCCTTACGCAGAAGGAGCCCAGGTCTGGCTAGAAGGGACGAATTTGAGAACGTTCTATCCCACCGCAAAATTAGCCCCTAAACGTCATGGCCCATTCCAAATCAAGAAAGCCTTATCGGAGGTGACGTACGAGTTGGAGCTGCCAGTCACATGGAAGATACACCCAGTATTCCACGCGAACCTCCTCACACCATATAAGGAGACAGAACTACATGGGGAAAACTTCCCACGCCCTCCCCCTGACCTCGTGGACGGAGAAGAAGAATTTGAAGTGGAGCAAATCATGGGGTCGCGACTCCATGGACGTGGGCGCAAACTCCAGTTCCTAGTCAAGTGGAAAGGGTTCCCAGTAAGCGACAGCTCGTGGGAGCCAGCTGACCACGTTAAGCACGTGCCGGACGTAATTGCCGACTTCTACCGCCGACACCTGACAGCTGACGGGGCAGGACGAAGGTTATAAAAGACAAGGGGGTTGGAGGGCGACCTGCACAAATCACCATGTCGACTCCCACCATCCACAACACTGCCCCAGCCACCGACCGGCCCCGTCCCCCGTCCGCTCTTATCCTTGAACGACTCACAGTCCCCTCCCAATCAGAAGGGATCCCAACTCCGTTTGTGTCCCACACCCTGTATTCGGCCGTCTCGTCGAGACCTCCCACTCCAGTTCTAGCCATCGCCCTTAACGTCTCCCCTACTAGTCCCACACCCCCACCTCCCTCTCCACCGCCACTAGAACCCACGGTAGCCCCACTTCTTGAGGCACCCCCGGGCCTTACACCCGTCGTTCCCATGTCACAGCTAGCCTCCGATCTCCTGCACCCCTACTCGCTGACGCCTGCCATACCCCCATGCCGACTCCGGCCCGATCCTCGACTCACATCATTAGATGACGACGAGGAGCCGGTCGACGAGGGGGATGACGAGGAGTCAGATGATCCTGGCTTACCATTCTTTCTCAACGCCCCTGACACCCCGTTCTTCTTCCCGTTGATGATACCCCTGGAGGACGATGTCACGAAGGTGCAGGCGAAGTACATTTACTATCGCCAGGACTACCATGAGATTGTCGGCACCCTCGGCAGAGGGAAACCTTGTTACTGCCAGGAAGTCTACTTGTCGACGCCACGCCCCACCACCATGCACCCTGCCATCTCACCACACCAGCTCGCTGTTTTCAGCCCGCAAGACCCTCAGGCCGTCACTATCAATGAGGTGCTGAGCGAACTCAAAAACCCCCGCCTTTCGGCGGAGGTTGCAAGGCTGCG
Source organism: Lactarius vividus (assembly GCA_021527035.1). NCBI lineage: Eukaryota > Fungi > Basidiomycota > Agaricomycetes > Russulales > Russulaceae > Lactarius > Lactarius vividus. The sequence continues at coordinate 3,813 of JAKELG010000198.1, read as the reverse complement.
GCAGTGTCTCAGAGATAAAATCGCCCTGGATGTGCGACGAGCAGACTTGCACCGTCTGGAGCAGGAGGCCATGAGGGATCAGTTTCACTTAGATGCTAAATTACAGGGCATCACGAAGCGCATGCAGTACGCGGGCGCCATCCCCCTTATCACCGATAAATTCGTCGAGCTCACCACACGCCCTATACGCCCTCGCCACTACTTTCCTGAGCTCCCACTCGTGCCACAGCCCGGGGGCCCTGTCGAGATGCTGCACCTGGTAGACGGGCCTAGCCGGACGCAGAAGAGGCGCAAGTGTTACTTGTGCAAGAAGCGTGGACACAAAATGAGCGAATGCCCCAACAAGCCACCAACCGGCGTTTGCGTATGGTGTGCCAGTCGAGCTCACACCTCCGAGAATTGTCTCATCCACCGCCTCGCACCCATCACCCCGGCGTTCGAGGAGCCCTCTGAGCGCCCCCGTTGGTGCGGGAAGTGCTTAAGGTTCGATGCGCGGCATGACGAGATCGAGTGCCCGCAGTACGAGGCATGTAGACGGTGCGGAGAGCGAGGCAGGTATTTGTTCCTGCGATGACATGTATGCCCGGTGGACGACCAGGATGACGAGACTAATGACCCCAGTGCTGACGTGTACGATTACATTGGCAGCGACTGAAGTCGTGGTGACTTCAGGTCTGACGGGGGGGTAATGTTACGATTCTTTCTCCTTTTCCCGTGGACGCTTCCGTCCCTTGCTTCTTATTCCCGTACCCCACCTTGCTACGCCCATAACTCATCACGCGCCCAACCGTTTCCCATGATCTCTTCGTTGCACGATACGCCTTCACGTCCCCTTCCCTGTATATCAAAGTTCACGGCGCTCCGGTCTCAGCTGACTCCCACATGACCCCGCGCAATCACTATGTTTCCTACTATAGTTCTGCCTTTGTTCCGCTTTTGCTTAAGACTCCACGTATCGCGCCATATGTTTGTTGCATACAAACATCCTGTACTAGTATATAAGTCACACGCTACCTAGCTTGTATGGTAGACTTGACTTCTTGTGTAATACCACATCGCTGTCAATCCACGAACGACTTATACGCTCGCTGTTTCGCTTGAGCACGACTTTGGTTCGCCTTTGCGCTTGAACCCCTGAACTTTTGACTACCACCTGTGTGTCTGAGGAGACCGTGTGGTGCTTATTCATCATCGAACTTGGTCTTAACCGACCGACTCGCATCCCGTCACCTCGGCTTGAACGACTTAGTGACGTGCACGTCGCACATAATGTTCCTGTGGTAACATTACAGTTGTGCAGCACGCTCGGAATACGACAAAACATCTCTTCTGCATATCACCCCCAAACAGATGGCCAATCGGAACGTACCAACCAATGGCTGGAACAATACTTGCACCATTGGAGCAACGTACAACAGGATAACTGGGCGGAAGCACTCCCAGTGGCACAGTTTGCGCACAATTCTTGGCCAAATGCTACAACGAAACACTCCCCATTCTCACTCATTATGGGATGGGAACCACGAACCACTTGGGTTTCAAAACCCACCCCTGCACCATCGGTTGACCAACGCCTAGACGAAATGACCACGAGGCAGCAACACGTGCAAGATTGCATCAAACATGCGCAAGGACTCATGGCGAAAAGGGGAAGAAGCCGCTTTATCCCCTACGCCGAAGGAGCCCAGGTCTGGCTAGAAGGGACAAACTTGAAAACCTTCTACCCCACTGCGAAGCTAGCCCCCAAACGTCATGGTCCCTTCTGGATCAAGAAAGTCTTATCAGCTGTGGCGTACGAGTTGGAGCTACCAACCACGTGGAAGATACACCCGGTGTTCCATGCGAACCTCCTCACACCATATAAGGAGACGGAGCTGCATGGGGAAAACTTCCCACGTCCTCCCCCTGACCTCGTGGACGGAGAAGAAGAGTTCGAAGTGGAGCAGATCATGGGGTCGTGACTCCATGGGCGTGGGTGCAAACTGCAATTCCTAGTCAAGTGGCAGGGCTTTCCCATGAGTGACAGCTCGTGGGAACCAGCTGACCATGTGAAACACGCGCCGGATGTAATCGCTGACTTCTATCACTGCAACCCCACCACTGACGGAGCAGGGCGAAAGTTATAAAGACCAGACGAAAGAAGGACAAAAACTCCATCACCCACCATGATGACTCCCACCCACAACACTGCCCCAGCCAACGACCGACCCCGTCCACCATCAGCCATAATCCTTGAACGACTCACAGTCCCCTCGCAGTCCGAGGGGATCCCGACTCCATTCGTATCCCGAACGCCATACTCAGCTGTCTCCTCGCGACCCCCAACCCCTGTCCTCGCCATCGCGCTCAATATCCCCCCCACTAGTCCAACACCACCACCATCATCTCCACCACCACTTGAACCTATGGCAGCACCCCTCCTAGAAGCCCCTCCCGGCATCACACCAGTTGTCCCCATGTCGCAGCTCGCATCAGAGCTGCCCCACCCCTACTCACTAATGCCCGCCGTTCCCCCTCGTCAGTTGCAACCGGATCCTCGGCTCGCATCTTTAGATGACGACGAGGAACCGATTGATGAGGGGGACGACAAGGAGTCGGATGACCCTGGCCTCCCCTTCTTTCTTAATGCCCCTGACACGCCCTTCTTCTTCCCCCTCATGCTCCCACTTGAGGACGGTGTCACGAATGTTCTGGCGAAGTACATTTACTATTGCCGTGACTATTGGGAGATCATCGGGACTCTGGGAAAGGGGAAGCCCTGCTATTGCCAAGAGGTCTACTTGTCGACACCTCGACCCTTGGCCATGCACCCCGCCATCTCCCCTCACCAACTTGCGGTCTTTAGCCCACAAGACCCTCGTGCAGTCACTATCAACGAGGTGCTAAGTGAGCTCAAAAACCCCCACTTATCTGCGGAGGTTGCGAGGTTGCGGCAGTGCCTTGGGGACAAGATCGCCCTGGACGCACGACGGACAGACCTGAGGCGCCTTGAGCAAGAAGCTACGAGGGACCAGTTTCACCTAGACGCTAAGCTCCAGGGCATCACAAAGCGTATGCAGTACACCGGCACCATCCCCCTCATTACCGACAAGTTCATTGAACTCACCACCCGTCCCATACGCCCCCGTCACTACTTCCCTGAACTTCCCCTCGTACCATGTCCGGGCGGGCCATTGGAGATGCCCCGTCTTGTGGACAGGCCTAGCCGAACTCAGAAGCGGCGCAAGTGCTACTTGTGCAAGAAGCGGGGTCACAAGATGAGTGAATGCCCTAATCAACCCCCAGTTGGGGTATGCACATGGTGCGCAAGCAGAGCTCACGCTTCCGAGAATTGTCTTATCCATCGCCTTGCGCCCATCACCCCGGTGTTTGAGGAACCCTCTGAGCGCCCCTGCTGGTGTGGGAAGTGCCTGAGGTTCGATGCGCGGCACGACAAGATCGAGTGCCTGCAATACGAGGCCTGTAGGAGGTGTGGAGAGCGTGGCAGGTACTTGTTCCTGCGCCGGCATATCTGCCTGGTGGATGACCAGGATGATGAGGGTAATGACCCCAGCGCTGACGTATACAATTATGTTGGCAGTGACTGAAGTCGTGGCGACTTCAGGTCTAACAGGGGGGTAATGTTACAATCTTTCCTTCTCTTTCCCTTGGACGCTTCCGTTCTTCGCTTCTTACTTCCATACCCCACCTTGTTACGCCCATAACTCCTTACGCGCCCAACCGTTTCTGATGATCTCTGCGCCGCACGATACGCCTTTACGCCCCCTTCCCTATATATCAAAGTTCATGGCGCTCCGGGTTCAGCTGACTTAC
>JAKELG010000197.1:0-72997 GCA_021527035.1 Lactarius vividus | reverse complement strand
CAGGTGGCGTTGACTGTATTACTTCGGGAGGACTGCGGGCAGAGGCGGGGTGCGGTGGGGGTGAATCAAGTAAGCAAACGCGTCCAGGGAGGCGCGTACGCTGCTTTGGTTGATCGAGTGCAGGCGTCTGGCGAAGAAGGTTGAACAGGCAGCCCCACCATGGGACCTTCTAGTTGCATGAATCGTTTTGGCTTATTGTCATTAGCATTGTGCGTGTACATGTATCGAGAACACTTCTGCCAGTGTATACTATCAATGATGACTGAAAGCGGAGGCAGTCACGGTGTTCCACGGCCCGGTATACCGCTCAGCTACGACTCAGCTGCGACTCTCGAGCTTACTGTCCTACCCTAACTATGCGCTCTTCCCCCTTCGTTCTTGCCCTCGCGGCCTCATTTTCAACGGTTCTTGCGTTTTCCGGGACGAACCCCGTCGTCGCATGGTCGTCCCATAGGTAATTGTCTCGTCCGACAATGCCCACATAACACCAACGTCCAGCTTTTATTCTACAGGAGCGACGCTGTCACAAAGCCATCGGCCGTACTGTTGAATTCTGGGACCCCACACTGGGACGACGTATTCGTACAGATGTTCGGCGATGGCCTCTGTGAATTCGACGCAGTGGTCCTCGTAGACCAGCCTGGGGTGCGCTCCGTCGAAGCATTGCACTGCTTCTGCCGACTAATCTTCTTCCTCATACCACACCAAGTTACACGCGTCCGACCTGCGCTCCCTCTCGCCGGAGTCCTTTGTCGCGACGCGCCTCCAAGATTCTCCTTCCTCCTCTCAGCTGCCCTACGTGCGTTTCCCACACCAGGGCGACTCCCTGCAGGACCTCGCGGACCGTGTGACAACAGCGTTGTGGTGCGCAGCGCCTCTCATTTCCCGTCGGCGAAGGGCCCGAAGACCTCAAGCCTGGCCCCGGCAAGCACGTCTTAAGCCTGTCCATGCCCGAAATCACCGAAAATGCGGGCGCACGCAGAGACTTTGTCACTGAGCACGGTGCGTCCATTTGGTTGGTTCACTTAGTCCGGAGGCTGACTGGGTTCCCGACGCCCTTTAGAGGCCCGCCTTGCGACCGAGCTTGAGAAGATCGAACGGGCTTTCCCACGACACGTCGTTGTCTTGCAGGTTCACGGCGCCAGGACGATTCCGCTCCCGAGCCCGCGCCATCCCCCCCAGCTGGTGGCATCCTCGCGCGCTACCAGCTGCTCACGCCAGCACTCATCTCCGGTCTGCTTCTCACCTTTTTTGTGCTCATTCCTATCGTGCTCTTCGGTGTCTCCGCGCTCGCGACCATCCAGTCGCCCCTACACGTTAATGCGCCCAAGGGCTATAGTGCAGACGAGAAAAAGAACCAGTGAGTGGGAGGGGGGCAATGTTATTCGTGCAGATTGCGCAGCGATAATATAGTGGCTATCAATGATGGTGGTAATACATTGGCTGATCCCTCTACAACGAGTTCGGGTAAGGTATGCACAATACGATATAGCGGAGGAAATGCGTGATCCAAACAAGGATTAAAATCACAGCGATAGTACAAACGACGACGGAGAGCGAAGATCAAGGGGGGGGAGGGGGGGGGGGAAACCAAAAACCAAAAAAAGAGAAATACAAGAATTGAAAAGTTGCTGGTTCTAAGCATGAGTCTCAGACTTCTGGACTAAGGCTGCCACGCAAAGCGCGGTCCATGATATCCAGTGCTCCAAAGTGGAATGGAAGAATCGGGTTTGCCCTGAGCCATCGGGCACGGGCGAGCACCGAGAGCTCGTGATAATTTCGGCACACATCCTGCAGCGTGTCCGTGTCCGATAATGTGAGAGAGGAGTTCGGTGACCAGGTAGAGTGCAGCTGATGAAGATGCAGCATGGTGATCGAGGTGACGTCCGCAGTGGCCGGCACTCTGATAAGCGTAGCGCTACGCAGAGGTCGGAGGTGTCGCTCGTACGGTGGGGGTCCAACGTCTGAAAAATCGGGTATGCACGAATGGGCGGATTCAAAGTCGCCAGCGGAGAAGGATGGGGAAAGGAGATCCATCTGTGCGCCGTGACTGAGACGGTATGTTACGGAAGAAGCATCGATCATGGTGCCGCCTGTGGATGACCTCGAGGAACGACTTTCGGAAGTTGAGCGCTTAGCGTCCCCATGTGGTGCGATGAAGGTCCACGTCGTGTTCACCTCTACGCAGACGAGGCTGACGTGAACCATGGGCAGCTCTTTGCACGACGGGATCGATGTATCGAGTTGGTGCGTCCACGCTATAAGGGGAAATTAGATATGATCGCGACCGATCAGAAGGAGGGTATACCTTCGAGCTCCCGGGGGTCCATCGATCCGAATTTGGCTATGACTATCCGCCATTCAACGCTTGCCCGCTTTGCGACCCCAACCACAAACGTCCACAGACGTTGGGCAATGAACGCCTCCGGCGACTCGTTCGGTAGCAACCAGACAGCGAGGTCGTGTGCTTCCCCACGCTGATCGATGCAACATGTAAAGATCCACTTCCCGCAACTGGACAGGCGATAGCCGACGTGGAGCAGGGTGTGTCTATCCACCACGTCGAGGGAAAGAACCGGGAACTGTCGCACGAAGTGAACTTTGGTGTGAAGTGGCCGGGCGAGGGAGAAGGCCGGTTCTTGGAAGAAGTCACGCGTGCGCAAGCTGTTTTCTACGATCTGTCGGGACATGACGCGGTCGACGGGTGACAAGATACGATTGTAGATGGAGCAGGCAAACGCAAACACGCCACCGCGACCCACGGAGGAGAACTTGAGCGAATACACTAATTGAGCGGGAATGAACTGAAATAAGATTTGTTCCTGCGTACGCGTCCTTTGAGCGCGCTTGACAGCAGAGAACACCTGCCGGAGAGTCGGACTGGAAATAGATATAGTGGATGATGGCATGGCGATATAGAAAACATAGTTAGAACTTGATAGCGGCAATTCGGCGACAAAGGATGCTATGACCATAGTCAACACGTTGAAATTGAGGAACCCACAGTGGTACCGGACTTACATAGAATCTTGCGGAACGTCTCGAACTTGACGGGAATAAGTCCATCTCTAACGCAACTACTTGATTTTCCGAGCTCGTGCTCCCCGAAATTATGTCTCTAAAAATGCAAGTCAGAAAGGTCTTGGATCAACTCGATCGCTATTAAGAACCCACGGTATACGTTGAAGAGACCCACTGTATCCATCTCTCAACGGCCTCCACCCTGGCTTCATCCAATTCTTCGAAGAAAACGAACGCACAGACATTTTTCCTCCCTGCCCTTGGAGTCAGACCCAGCTTATCCCAAAACCGAAGTGCAGTTGGCAACACTTGGATGAGCGCATCTGACTTGGCGACGGAGAGGAACGGTGACTCGAGCTGTTCCAGTTCCGGTTTTCCATCCTCCTCCGATGTGAAGACGGATTGTAGGTCAAGCGGGGACTCCAAGCCGGGTAACGTCGCGAGTGCCTTTGCCACGCAACGCACGTCTGCCTGCCACACTTCCGTCGCACAGCGGTGCTCGGTCCAACTGTCGACTGCATTCGCACGCCACGCTTCATTCCACGTGGCACTCTCGACGACTTCTTTCGCGAGGATCTGTGCAGCCGCTTCCAGTGATTTTGACTTCTCCGAGGCTGCACCGAGTAATGCGGCAGGAGATACGGGTGTAGGCACGGATACTGGGGCGGCACCTGGAGTTTGGCCGGGTGGGGATGCTGCGGCGCGCGATTGGCGCAGGGGCGTGCAGAGGGGAAGCAAAAGTGTGTGTTGAAAGTGTGTGTGTAGCAACGTCGGTCCAAGCGGAAGGTAGGACGGTAAAGGTGTGAATGGTCGTGGGCCGGTCACAGGCGACGTCACTTCGTCGTCCTCGTCCTCGTCTAGCTGCATGTCATCCTCGTCTGACTCGCTGTCATCTGACGGGGAGTAGCCGTCCTCAGGCGGCGGGGTTTGCATGACATTTCGCGCCCATTCTCGCGAGCCTCGCACCCACTCCGAAGTTTCAGTACAGTCGTCTAAAATGTTCTTGCGCTTGATCCCGATTAGCTTACGTACAACGCCTACACGTGGATCTGTCGCAGCGTCGTACCAACTGCCTCCCCGAGGGGACGATGGACCGGTGATCGAATGCGTTCTGTCCTCTTCGTCCGGGGGGCTTGGTAAGGCGAATTTTCCCGCGGTGTACTTCCCATCCGTGACACGATAAGTGGAAGCAAACGGAATCGCATCAAAGATACCTCCACCGGCCAATGGCGATCGTGGGATGAGGCGCACCGCTGGATCGAGAGCCACCTGGCGAGGCGTTGCAGGGACCGATGGAGTGGAAAGTGTCTTGGTCGGCGAAGATAGAATCAGTTCTACAGCAGCATCCAGAGCGCTGCTTTGCTGAACAAAACTCCCGGCAAGAGAAACGGGCGTCCATGCGGGTGCTAGCGATGGAGGTGCAACAACAGGTGTCTTGGCGTCTTCAAAAAGTTGAGGTACAGCAAGCGCAGCGGGGCCAGCTGTATGCATCAAACCTGTCTCGCTAGCTATGTTAAGTGGAGGAGGCACAGGTGCCGATGCCGAGGAGATAGTAGCGTGCTGAGGTTTGCCGTCGTCCCAAAAGTCGAAATCTGCATCTGTAAAGATGTTATCAATGCCAGAGCCGTCGATATCCATACGTCCCATATCATTCGTTTCCCAGCCACCATTGCCGCTTCCTCCTGCAATAGGGTCAACGCCATACGGTAGCGAATCAATACCCATGCCTACGCCGATGCCAACATCGCCAATAGGTATGTCAAGAATCCCATCAGTAGATGTCTGCCAGGGCCCGGTGTCTTGTGTCCAGTTGTCGAAGCTAGAAAAGCCATCGAACGAAGATACTGGAGCTGGTGCGGCAGAAAACGTCACCGCGTCCGGTGAGGAAGGGTCAGTAGGAACGGAAGAGTCCATAGAGGGAGGGAAAGACCGCAATAGTGTAGATGACGCGGATAGAGGTTGGGCAATCATTTCTGTCGAAGATGATGATGGTACAGAGTTTGACTGAGGAGGTGAGGGATAGAATGGTTCCGGTGGCGGATCAGCTCCTGCTGAGAGGGGGGTAGCCAGAGAAACTTGGGAAGTAATCGAAGATATTGTACTATCTGGGCCAAGCATCGGTGGTGAGTTCATAGTACCTATTAATGTTGTTGACACAGGTGAAGAAATCCCCACAGATCCAGGTGTGTTCACAGCGCTCATGGCTCGGGCGGGTGAGGCATCGACACTTGGACCAGAACTTTCGCGTTCTCTTCTCAAGCGCTCTCTCTCCCGCTCGCGCTCCTTTACAACGGCATCGATGTATTCACCGACCTCTCCTGCGACAGTTCGGACATCATCACGTGACGAAGAATCGAGTTCGAACTGGAACGAAGAGAGTACACCGGCTACGGGGTTGTACGGCGCAGCATAAGGAATGGGAACATTGATTCGCCGAGTGAGGGCCGGAGGTAAGTCGGTGGGCGTCAATGGCAGCGGCGGACTATGTCCAAGCGGGGTAATGGGAGAGGACGCAAAAGTAGCGGCGAGCGCGTCGGTGACAGGCACCGTTGCAGTGGGTGGCGGCGGCGATGGCTGGAGCTGCGATGGTAGGTCAGGGACGTGGGAGAGTTGATGAGATGCATGCGGAGACGCCGAGGAGGGTAGAAAAGAAAGAGAAAGGGCGACAGGCCAGATAACCGTAAGACCCTTATCTTCCCCCTGCCTGTTCTGCACGTCTATCCATGCGATCAGGAACTGCGGGTCACGCGGCATAGTGTGATGTCCCGCATTTGTGCCAAGAGTTGGGAGGCCAGGTGACTTCGAGGTTAGCGCGGCCCAGTTCTCACAACCAAGGCCGGACAATGACTGGGTGAATTGTGCCATCAGACCAGCGGTTGGGCCGCTGTATGTTGTAAGGTAGTATGCTGGCGTTCCATACGGAAGTAGGGTTATGGGCGTGCCGGAAGGGAGGGGGGATGTCGAAGAGATGGGAACATAGTGGGTTGGCCGGAGCAAAGGTTGGACGAGAATACGGGTGCGATTGAGTGTGACATGAAGGTGAGTATGTATTAATGGTCTACCAGTATATCAATATTGTGGGAACAGTTTTACTAACACGAAGCGTACCTATTCAGCGCATGGTGCTCCCAGCCAGTGCCCCAGTCAGACATTGGACGCCGCGGAAATATGAGAAAGCCACCATTAAGCCTGCATAGCCTTCGGTCATGACCCGGTACAGTACATATATCGTTGATGAGCCTTTCCTGAACGGCCTTGACAAACAGAGAATAGGGTATCCGGAGGCTTTCCACTGGGAATAAGGAGGGTAATGCATCGATTGCACGTGAACTCGATAAATGATGCTGGGGAGTAGGGGACGACCGATTTCTTATCGAGAACGTTGATTCGTGATCGTGAATTTCGGAAGGACGGAAAGAGGATATCTGTGATGCTGTGCAGGTGGTACCGTCAGTATTGTTTTGCATTCAATGAAGCGCATAGTCAAGACGTCCCCAGCACAGGAATCGGAACGCAGAAACTAAATTGTAGAATTGGAAGATGACTCACAAATTAAACCATCGAAATGCAAGTTGCGAAGAGAATTAAACGGGTCATTTGTTCCATCAGACGAGACGATTGAGAAAACATAGAGTTGTTGTGTTCCCTTCTCGACGTAAACGGTGCAAAGAAGGGAGTCCAGAAGGGATGGCTTGCTAATATCAATAACGCGTCTCCGTGCGAGCTCGACGGTATCGGCGTGGAGGGTAGGAGAGGTGGTCGGAGAGAATGCTGCGTAGACAATGGAGGCATTGGGTGGAAGGAGGATAGCCGATGACAGCAGCTTGCTAGAAAGGTCGATAGATGGTGGGTGTTGTGCAAGCGCAAGCGAGCTTGAGCTGCCCGGAGAGACTACGGGGGGCTTTGAGGTCATCGAGAGCGACAGACGAGGGCAAGGAGGAAATGTGTTCGAATCAAGGCAAGGCAGGGGATGTCACACGGGCTGACACCGATTTTGCGAGTGGATTTGCAAGGCGATGCCTTCGGACAGCCCCGCCGTCTTTGAACAGCGTTCAGAGGAGGAGAAAGTTCTTGCCACCGTCGGTGACGGTCGATGCTCACCCCGTTCTTTACGCCGATACCCGTGAGTGTCCGTTCTCTTCGATCTCCGGCAACCAATTCCGCGGCCCGAACTCAACACCAATGACAAGGCACGCCTTCAGAAAAGGGATAGTCTCGTGAATGAGGTCATGCCATTTAATATATAATATAATACTAACGACTACATAGAGCAGCGTACATTTTCGAGGCGCAACCAGCAACATAGTATACACTGTGACGAGTTTCAAACGAGCGTAATGCAGTCTAATAATACGTACGAGAAGAGAGTCACGGTAAGGAACGAAGAGGGCTCTAGTAATGGAGCCGAACTTCAATGCGAGTCCAACGTGAAAATTATTCCTGTCAAGGACCACCTCCAAAATCTGGTTAATAATAATCATCACCAAAGTCTGAAGGCGCCACACTGCGTGGAAACGAGCTCATCGAGCGCGGACTCGAAGGACCTGATACCACTATAGGTGAGAACCTCACTCGTTGTGGAACCGGCAAATATGCGAGGGGAGGCATGGGGAATTCCAGCTTCCTTTCTCGTGGCCACATGCTTTCTTGACTCCAGACAGTGGACATAGAGAGTCTCCCGCCGGGTGTCCGTGGGGCAGGAGGGGGAATGGGAGAGGGGATCATTGGCGGTGTTGGGAGGGCAAATGATTGTGGTCGTCCTGGTTCGGCAACCATGTCGCCACTGCTGCCCAAATAGACCGGAACCGAGCTTCTTTTGGTGCTCTGAGCGCGGTCCTCGACTCTCTCTGCGGTTGAAGCGGTAATAGCACGAGTAGAGTACTGTTGCGAGGCGCTAAAATCAAGATGCTTCACGTCGGCCAGCGAACCATCGTCTATTCCTCGTCGGACTGCTAGCTTGAGTCGAGGTCCCGTTTCCTCGTCAGCCCTCTCGGCCGACGTCGGGAAAATGCCACCCAGCCTGCTAGGCCCACGACAGGAAAAATCGAGTGCATCCAGCCTCGCGCGTCCCTCTTCTACGATAGCGGGCAAAGGGAATGCGGCAGTTGAAGGTTGGTGCCTACGACCATGAATATAGCGCCACGCGATGATGAGAGTGAATGTCAAGGCGCTAATAGCGACGACAATGAGAAGGCCGATAACAAAGGGGAGCAGGAAGGGGGATTCGGAGGGATTTCCAACCATAGAGCAACGTTACCCGCGCGTGGATTCGTTGTTAAACTAGATCACCGCAAACCAGGTGGGCCAACGTGTGTGATGTATAACGACGAGTTGTAATTGCACCCTGCACTGGTTCCGCTGGCAGATATAGGTGCGTGTGGTCATATTTTTGTGGTCGCCGGGGTGATTGTAACTGCGGAGGTGTCTGTACCGGAACAGCAGATATCCACGCACGACCAAGTATCAATGATAAAATTGATGGATGCACTACGGATGCGGGATCAAACCACCAAAATTTGAGGCAGAAGAAGACCAAAAAGGATACCTGGGTCGGGGCCGGGTGCAACAAAGCCCGTTGAAGAGGGCAAGAGTCCACAAAAATGCTCGGCTTATCCGCTCACGGCACGACGAAAGCCAATCATTATTCCGAGACTCACGGTCATCCACAAAGTAGGTCCAACGGACGCAAAACAAGAGACATCCACCCACTTTGACACGTGAATATAGGGGGAAGCCGAACAAAGGTCCCAGTCTGGGCCGCGTTGCTGCCGTTAGCGTTAATTGGCAAAAAGGCCAACGTGTGGTCTTGATGACTGGGCACCGAGTCGAGGGTGTGAGCGCGCCTTGTGGATGGAAAGTAGGTATCGAGAGTACTGTGTGGGGGTAGCCTGGGCCTCCAGAAGGCGCGCCTTTTGCTTTTTACTGGCATGCCCACGTTAGGCCTCCCGGTCTCACATCCTTTTTTATTTTTTAAAAACGCTACTCTTGTGCGTCGCGGGGTGCAGAGCACTGTGTAATCCCTTACCCCATATCCTATCTTTCTGTCAGCCTGCAGTTGGTGGGGCAAAAAGGTCAGCTTAGAATCGAAGCAACCGGTGACAACATGACTACGTGTGCTCACAGATCACAGGAGACTGAAGAGAAGAGAGGCAGAGATCCAACGCTCGCTGTGCGCCTGGGTTGATGCACATTTCGACAAAGTTTGATTGTATCTTCAATACATCCTGGGAAAGAAAACGTGTGGGAAAAGCGCCGTGTCGTAGCTCTCAGGATATCTAACCGAGAAATGGCATAGGGCCCATTGCATTGAACGCAGGACTTGGTTGCAGGCAGTGCTGGTCGTTGCAGTGAGACACTATAGACAGTATTCTGCGACTGGGATCAAAGGGCCAATCGGTTACTATGTTTACCGTGACTGTAATAGTAAAGCATATACAGTAAAGCATAGGTTGACAAACCTGCTACAAATATGACTGTATATTCTTGTTACCGTAACAACGACTCCAGTAATTAAAACAGGCGAATAGAAAATATAAATGATAATGAAAGCGACGTCCCAAGTATTAGAAGGTAAGTACTTAGCCAATACTTCTTGCTGAAGAGCAAACCAGAGTATATGCGTCAACAAACCGTCCTCAGACAGGACTCAAGATCTTCTAATAGCCCTCTCATGTGCTCGCCGGTGCCAGATAAGTTAGCGACTCTGCAGCACGCAGCACGGATCACGAGATAGACCAGTGTAGGGACCGCACTTGTTAAGGTGATCACATCATCGTTCGCTTTGCATAAAATGAGGTGCGTTCATTGAGTTGCTTTGATGATGTATTTGTTAGGGGACCCTTTTTGTGGAGCTTCGGCCTTAATAATGTTGTCTAGAAAGAAAAAAAAATAGGGTCTGTTCGAGCCTATCAAACCAGCCATGAACAGAAAACAGAACGGTCTAATACGCACTGAGTGATGCACATTGGGAAGCGGGAGTTCCATACTTCTTCCTCGAGTTCGTGATTCTATTCACGAATTGAGAATCGTATCTTCCGGACACGACGCACCGAAAGCCATCCCGGATAAGGGCCTCCAAAGTAGAATTTGAGAACAAAGTCGGAATCACAGAAATGCTGCACCCCACATATTTTTTGACCTCGCTGTAGTTTCAAAGAACCCATCAGCATTTCCGTCATCGTCTGTTTGTTCTTTTCAAAAGTGCATGAGAAATGTTGAAATCGTGAAGGTGTATGGCCTTCGAATTTCGTCATCATATGAGTTGGCCTCTTCTGCGACAAATTCATTGGCTGTTAAGGTCCCAGACATGCACCAATTTTCGTTCTTTGCTACCGATGTAGCCTTACTTTCTGAGTAGAGCAGGTCTTGCGTATCCCCTCTATTTTTCTGAGTGATCGAAATGGGGAGACCATTAGGGAGAGGTATGGTGACAGCAGAGTACTGGCCCGAACAGAGCGGATGGCCAAGTCCGCCTTACGTCATTACTACATCGCCATCTTCGGATCGGTCCGGTAGTGTAGGCCTGTAGTTAGCTTGTAGGACTCAGCGCTCAGCTCGAATGCAATGTTCAAGGCTATGTCAATGAACTGTCTCAGGCTCAAATCAACACCATCCCGTCAAAGTTTGCATCGATTTATGCTCGGTCGGTCTCTGATCTCCCGGGGTTTCGCAGTTCCAGGGAACCGCATACAACGACCACATAGGCATGAATCACAAACTCGATCTTCGTCTTATGACATGACGTGCCAGTGATCGTACACCTCGGGCAACCTATCTTGATACATGGGCAGTTTCATCGCCTCGGACCTTTGTGACCTTTGGGCCGTCCAAGCCCAGATGACATTTGAGATCGCGATCGAACCTAGCCGCCTGGATTTTTTTAGCAGGCTTCATGACGTTCATCGCTCTCGGCTTTAGTTCGAACCTGTGACCCAGGTCGCTCTTATTCTACTCTTATCCTCACCGCTGGCGCATACGAAAAAACTCAGAGACATCTCTCGAGTATCACCAAGCACGAGCATGCCGCCCGTTCAAGCATCAATTGATTCGCAATTTCTCTTCGATGATTACGACGTAGCCATTCCGACATTTGCAATCCTGTCACCCTTATTCGTTCTCATTTTCACATTTGTGATATTCTCAGCATGGCAATCCGTTGCCCGTCGACGTGGAATTTATGGGAACGCGCACCATCGTCCTACTACACCGGTGGTTCTTCGTTCTCCGAGAGCGCGCAAAGTCAGGAAAGAAACTTTGATTTCCCCCATTGTCTCGGCTCTCGTGGTGCAATCCACACTTGTCGCTTCCCGCCCTCTTCGGCTCGGCATAGTTCCCGAAAACTTTTGGTCTTCTCCCACTGCCCACTGCCCTAAGGAGTCTCACGGTCCCGAGCGACCTTCGCGGGGAAAGGCCAATATAAGGCAGTTGAGCCCTACTGCCCCAACATCCAAAGGCGACGGTTCACGTCTTAGTTACACCATTTGGTTGCTTCCCACCACTCTCTGCGGGTTGCGTGTTCGGCGGTATTTCAGCCTGTTTGCAGGCTTGCGTGTGCGAGCTTCTAGTCCTAGTGCTAAAACAAGTGCGGAATCCCATCGATACGCGCCCGGCATGGTAGAACTCATGAAAGCTACAGGCGAGCCCGAGCCCGAGCCCGATGGTATAGAACCAGATACAGTTGACATCCCTGAGATATTCCTTTCGACCGACGATCCTCAGTTCGAGACTGGTACCCTTCCGATACCCCTCGTCATCCTCTCCTTACCGTCTAGCGAACACCTCGCTGAGGACCCCTCGCCGTGCGTCTCACTGGACGAAGATTTACTGAGTCCAGACGGTACCTTCCGTTCCTCTGGTCATTCGGCTCAGGCTGTAATCCGGACATATGACATCAGCGACGCCACCCGCCTCGCCCTCGCGTCTCGCCTCCGCCACCGACAGAAGCGAGCCTTTTTGTTTCCCTCCCCAGATGTTCTTTCTAGCACCGGTGTTGTCCGCTGGCCGCGTTGGTTGTGAGGTTATCGTAGTCGCACTCTTGGTTTGTACGCCACGCCCCCCTGGACACGTCGATATCTCTCTCCGTTCAACTGTTTGTTCCTGTCATTAGTGATACGCTCATAGCATTGTGCATAAATATGGTTTGCACCATTGTTTGGGCCTTCGGAATTAGAAAGCGTTCCACATTTCAAGGTCAAGTCCGCCAAGAAGCGCTATAGATGACGTAATGTGGCAGTGTCTAAATCAGTCTTCACCGCGGTTTTACGCCACATTGGCACCACACCCCCGTCAAGGTGGACAATGTGCCCGGCTACGTCAAAATAACATAAATTGGACTATCGACTGGCCACGATGTTTGCTATCCGCTATTGCAGTCATGGCTCCCCACCTCTTACCCGGAATTTTCTTCCTCTTTTCTGCCTTCATTCTCTCCCTTCTCGTCTCTATCTCCCTTCCTGGGATACCAACTGTTGATATCGCACGCACTCACTTCACTGGTGGTGCTGCCCCGCATGTCTCCACCAACACGGGATCGATAGAGCAGATCAGGGTCCGTGCATCCTCCCGCCTTCGTTTTTCTTAGTCCTTAATTTCTGCACAGTTCGGTATCTGGTAAGGAGGGTCTGGGTTAATTTTCCTAACGTAGCTGATACCAGCCAGGGCATACTGCACCTACGACGATCAGACAGGAGGTCGCACTTGCGTTGACCCAGGCTTGTTTTAATTTCCCCTTCCTGGTTGATGAACCTCATTTCCACTCCTCAGGACATGGTTACACCGTGCACCTTCTTTCTGCTTCCAAGAACATTACCATTGGGCCAGGAGCGACGCGCGGTCTGGCTGTACACCCCGTCGGTACGTCACGCCTCGCCTCAGGAACGTTCTTCCGATGCCCACACGTTCCTAGCCGCGGGAGTGACCTTCATCGCCCTCCTATGTTCCTTCTCTTCACACGTCACGCTGGTCCTCATTGCATCACTCCTGTCTTTCCTCGCGGCCCTCCTCACGCTCATCGCTTTCGCGATCGATCTTTCCCTGTACGTTATCGTGCGTGACAGGGTAAACAATCTCGATAATGTCAGCGCGCGCTCCGTCGCCGCTCCAGGTGAGAGAAATCTTTTCGCCGTCGATATGAACTAACTCGTGTGTGTTGACAGGCTTTTGGATGACGCTCGTTTCGCTGATCTTGCTCCTCTTAGCCGGATGTGCCGTGCACTTCGGTCGCCGTCACTCTCGTATGTCAGGTGCGATAGATTACGACCATCCAGTGAAGCCAGGGCTCTTTAGCTGCTTCCGCCGTTTCTGAGCGTGATCACAACTCACGCTGTGATTCAGGTTTATTTTATGTAGTCTACGTCAGTCTTACATCGATATTGTTTAATCTACCAATTGATATAACCTACTGTGCCTGTCACCCCTCCACGTTGCGGGAACTTGATGTGCCATCAGACTAAGTTCCTTATTTATTGGCGTTTAAGTTACTGTAACTAGAATTGATGAGGGCCCTCAATTCTATTGTCACCCTTTGCGTTGGTCGTCGTCTTCAGTGAGAAAACCGCCTTACATAAAATTTTTACAGCGCAGCAATGTACAAGGCGAACATTTGGTTAGACAGCAGAAAGTCATACAACATCGTGGTCGTGCTTTTCCGTACACATCCCTTGGCCTTTTAATCAAGAGCCTGCAAGTTTATATCAGCAGAGCATTATGAGCGGCGAGAGGCCGTTTTGGACAGCGAGGTGGATACTAAACACGATCACACATTTGCTGCCGTCCAATCGCCTCAGCTCTTTCAATCGACAGAATATCTCCCAAGAATGTGATGGTACTGTTGAGGACATGCAGTTGTTGAGAAGGCCAGAGGCTACATAGGGTTGAGACCCGTAATCCCGCGGATGGGCAGGCAAGGTTAGCCTTGTGGTATCGCCCCTCATATGATTTGCCACACCGTCAAGGAGAATGGGCGTGTGACGGCTGTTGTTTGGCCCTGGGAAGAAGTATACATTTGTTCAAAAGAGGGATCACGAGATCGAATAAGGTAGGTGGCGCAAGTAGGTGGCGCAAGTGGGTGGAGCAAAACCGAGTTTCTGGCATCCGCGTCTGAAGCAGGGTTTCTTCGGGGCAGAATTTGAGGGAGTGGACAGGGTCGCAAGTCAAATCGCGAAAGAGGTCCATACCGCAGAATATTACGAAAAACGCGTAGGCAACAAAACAGAAGAGAGCCCATGAAAAGGGCAGAACACGTATAGTAAGTGCAGTATAAAAAAGGTTAAGGTAACACGAGGCTAGTCATGGACATGGGTGTACGCTTGGGTGTACGCATGCGGCAATATTCATTGAGGTCGTTGGGCCAACGACCTCAACGACTGATTAAGAGAGGAAAGACCAGGTAACACCGAAAATGGGTGTATGCCGTCAGGAGAAATTGTAGCCGTTATGAATATTTCATGAAATACACAGTCCGTAGAAATCGCACTTGTCGAAATGCTGGACTCGAAGACAACATGAACGTCAGGTGATACGAAGTGTTAACACAGACTCCGATATGGCGAAATGACGTTCAGAAAAAGTGTACAAAAAGAAAGAAATCGTGTTTTACGAGACATAAACGTCAATGACGCATGCGAGCGAGCAGATGCAAAGCGCCGGCGAGCCTTCAGAAAAGGAGTGCCTTGAAAAACGAGGACGCAAGGGCACACTGTAGCGTTCATTCTCCACTCACTCCGAAGACAAACATTTGTCTTCAATATGTTGTAGGTGATTTAATGACATTGCCGCCCAAATCTCCCATCTGCACCAAGGTTGGCAGGTGGAAAACATGGTCCTTTTTCAGTTAACATCCTGCAGGCTGCCCAGGAAGGCCGGGTGGCAGATGTGGAAAAGGAGCTCCCAGTTCTGGTGATGCGGATAACCGACGTTAACTACAACAAGCACACTTACTAGCGCCATAGAGTACCCCCCATTCTATCATCTACGCTCTCGGGCTGGCACCGGGTTTGGTACCCCGGAAACGCCAGGAGGGAGCATAGGGAGCGTTGTGAGCAATGGCAATGGCAGGGATCGTTCTTCGAGGGAAGATGTAGGGTGTATTGCTCCACTATATGCCTAGACAGTATGGGAAAAACAAAATGAATGACCCGCTCGTGACCAGTTGTGGACAGCTGGACATCCAATAACAGAACGACGCCCACAGTAAGGTGTTGTCGACCCTGGCCCATAGAATCCGCGCCAAAGCCAAGTTGTATGCAGAGCCGGAGGTTGGGAAACTGTCCTATATGAGCTTGAGTAGGCGGCAGAAACGAAGTAGGGATACCAGGACGCAACTGCACATGGCTAGTTGCAGCAGCGGGACACTGCCGCGACGTGGTGAAGCGGTGCATCGTCGCACGCGACGCCGGGAATAGACCTGCGTTGGTGACGTGCTGACTACATGCGCCAGTGGGGTTGGATGTGCCACGCTCTAGCGGGCGTGATGGCGGTAGAAGGGACAGCGGGGTATGACCCCACATAGCGCTCCTGGCTGTTACGCAGGGCCCCACCAGTCAAGGTGCACCGTGGCGATTTGACGATATGCGTGGTTGCATGTCGATTCGAGTCCGCGTCGGCGTAGAATGGCAGCGAACAATGGCGATGGCATGCACTGGCGAGGAGTCACGTGCAGAGACGATGCGTCAGAGTGCGGCTCGGATGCAGGGAGTGGCGGAGTTGCTCATTGACATGTCGTTCCGTGGTGGGATCGTCTCCGAGTCTGAGGTGCCATTTGTCAGTGACGACGTACATGACGAAGGAATGTGTGTCCTCGACCACGACAGTGGAACCGCGCACGGGAATCTGTGGTGACAATGTAGGAAATGGCACGAAGGCGGCACATTACCTTGGCCCTGACGCGGCCGTGCTCCAGCGAGCGTGGTAGGGGTTCAGAAAAACCAGTGGCCAAGGAGAGGCATAGCGATGATAGAATCGAGTCGGCGGAGTCGGAACGAGGTAGCCAGCGCTGGTCGTCGTCGCCGAGGGCCTAGCCGCATTCGTCTTTTTTCGGGCGCCCGGATAATATTAATAGGCGCACACCTCTAAAACTATGCTTCTTTGGGCGCGGGATGAGTCTATTTACAGTAGGGAAGTATCTAAGTTGGTTAGGGCACTGATGTCGCTGGGCGTCCCCGCGCGTCATCGCTGCATCACTTAGACCGGGTGGGTAACATCCTGCTTCGCTATGGCATCATCGATGCTTCTCGGGCTGTCATCCTTGCGCGCAGCGAACGTTCCTATGTGCTAGGTGCTCCCTGATTGGCATGAATACATGGCCAAGACTGAAGTGAACGGGGACGGCAGTCGCTCGCTTACTGTATTGTCGTACCCTAGTAGAATCCATGTGCAGTACTGTATGTACTGGTCAACGATCGACTTGAGAGGAAGACAGCACGGACGACAGATAGGAGCAAGTCGCACCTATTCTGTTCCGATAGGTGAGATAACTATTTCTGGGCCCTTCCAAAAGAACCTCAAGTTGTAACTGTACTGCACTTGGACGAATTGTATACTCATTGACTATATATGATCGATATGATCACTCATTACCAAATGATGGGTTTCCAAAAAAGGACAGATCTCGTCGTGAGGGTGTTCTGACTACTCAGTTGGTTGAGTCGTACAACAACACATGCCCCCGTGCTTTATTCATCAATGCATCACCGGATCACCACGCGCCTGTCGCCACGGCGCCTCTTGGCGGCCCTCGTGCACACATTTCCCTTGTAACCCTCCTTGAGGTCTATGCCCGTCGAGTCGACCGTGTACTGACTGTGCTTCCGTGACGTCTCTCGATACGATTGCCCCTGATGCATGATGCATGATGTCCTAATCAATTTCAATGTCAATGTCGCCCACCCGCCTTAAGTCGAACTGCGCGATCTCTCCTTCGGTTCGGGCATTCAGCGTCTACATACACACAGTAAATGCTTTGAATTACTTAAATGGAATTAAAACTGTCAGGCAGAAGACCCTCCCTCACCTCAACCATGCTCTCCCTGAGGTCGTCCATTCTACTCGCCGCCTTGCTTCGTGCCACTCAAGGGTCCCTGGCCGCTTACGTCGACCTCCCCCGTCGCTCTGGACCTCTATTTGCGCGCAGTTCCACATCCGGGCTCGACTCCTTCAATGGGAGTTACAATATCAATATCACTTTGGGGGGGAATCAATATTCTGTCATCATCGACACGGGAAGGTGGGCTGCGGATTCATTCGTCCGCTACCACTCATTCACCTACTATCTTGTACGACCCCTAGCTCCGATCTCTGGGTCGCGGGTGTCGTACCCCAGGCTAAAGACACGGGCGCTGATGCCTCGATCCAATATGCCATCGGTTCGGCAGCAGGTATGCACGACAATCGTCATGCTAGAGATTCGAGCCCAACATTTTTGCGCGTTATTGTTCCTCAGGCCCAGTAAAAACGGCACAGTTAGAGATCCTTGGCTTCACAGTTCCAGATCAAGCATTTAGTGCGTTCTATTGAACTCATGGCGTCCTTTGTCGGTCTTCTGACTACCTTTTCTAGTCGAGGTGCCTCCCGGGGTTGACGCACCGGATGGCACAGGACTGATCGGCCTTGGCCCCAATATTGGGTCTCATGTTCATGATGCTCTCAATGACTTACCTGCTGGCGATACCCCTCTCGATCGTATTTTCCGTCAGAACCTGACCACACCCAACTACCTGACCGTCCTTCTGAACCGACCAAATGACACTGCGGAGAAGTATTCCGGTGCGATGACCATCGGCGAGGTGCTCCCACAGTATTCGAACATCACGAATCAGCCCAAGATCCCCGTTTCATCGCTCCAGAGCAGCTTTTTTGCTCAGGATCAACATTGGTCGATTGTCTTGGATAGCAACGGGATCATTGGCCCAGATGGGAAAGCGGTCAAGGTGGCGTCCAATGCCACTGAGGCGCCAACACACGATGTGAATCAGTTGGTGGCAATTCTCGACACTGGGTTCACATTGCCGCAAGTACCTAGGTGCGTTCCTCAACTTTTTTATTTAAAAAAAATAGCATCTCTATGATGAACACGTGACATTACAGTGAAGTTGCACGCGCCTTGTACTCCGGTGCCAAGGGTGCCAAGTTGACCAACCTTCAGTCCTTTAGCGGGGACATCTGGGTGATTGATTGTGATGCTGAGGTCAACGCGACGTTCGTGATTGGTGGTCAGTCGTATCCTATCCACCCACTCGACATGAATCAGCAAGGTACGGACGATGACGGAAATAATATATGTTTCGGTCCGGTGTGTAGTATCCTTGTAGAGATCGGTGTTGTTGTGCTAACCCACGAGGATCCAAGTTTCAACCACTGATTGCTGGAGCGGAAGACCCGACATTCGACGTGATTCTTGGCATGGCATGGTGTAAGTGGATTTCTGTCCTCGCTTCATCATTAGAAGCTCTTACCGAATCTCGCTCGACGATTCAGTGACCAACGTATACCTACTGATCGACTACGGGGATTTTGTCGACGGCACAACTAAGACCGACGATCCATACATTCAACTCCTCTCTATGACGGATCCTGCTGCGGCGCACGCTGACTTTGTCGCGACGCGTCTGAGCGGGAAGGACACCACAAGCTCACAGAGCAACTCGGGCTTTGGTGGGCCAAAAGGGTTGTTCGAGAAACACAAGATCCCTATCCTTGCCGGCGCCGCGGCGGCTGGCACATTGTTGCTATAATGTTAGTGTGAGTGCAAATGGTAGGGTTGAACTATAACACTAGGCGGTTTCTCCCACACCAGGACACTGCCCTCGAACATACAACGGGGGCACGTAGACCTAGAGGACAGAATATTTTCTAATAGTACTGCTCAATTCCATGTCAATCTCAATTTAAATCTCAAAATTAACATATACAAAGTTCCGCACACATACTTAGAAAGCGCCCCCAATTGTACGTGGATAAAAAAACAACATAGAGTGAAAGCACAGCAGAATTTCAGTTGACTGAATACGGTACGCTAAAGAAAGGTGATTAGGAGATAACCGGATACTTGAGCCCCACACTCATGCACAAACACCTTTTTTTAAGGCCCCAACGGGCGACAAGAAGGGCAAGCAGACAAGCAAGGTGCCAGCGCGGCCCGCAAACGCAGGTGCTGGCCCTTCGAAGACCAAAGAACCCCCCCCCCCAACGCAATCGACGTCCCGGCCATCAGCAAAATAAAGAGAAATTTTTTAGCGCTTACCAAGATCGAAATTCCTTATTCGGATTTTACTATGATATAATTGTGTGCTATTGTTGTAGTTAGATAACATCTACTTGTTGGCTGGCCATAATCGGTTGCTGGTACCTTAATATCCTGATCAGCAATTCAGAAGTGTGGGTGATCTTTTCGGTCAGATTACTATCACTTGCAAGTTTCTTAGAATTCCTGCTACATAATGATAACCACTCACAATTCACATCTGCATGGACCTTAGCTATGAAATCAGACTACTGGACTTGCTTGGCTTTGCATGCATTCTTCTACATTTAACACCAACTGTCATTGCACAATTGTCTCAGGGAGACCAAACATTAAATAATACTATAGAACTGCAAAGCCAGCTGCAGTGACAAGGTCTATGTCATTTGTAACACTGGCCATAAGTTCATCATCTTTGGGCTTGGTGTTACATTCCACCCTGAACCCCACTCAACAAGTACCGACTTGTGCAGCACCGCTGAGTTGTACTGATGCGAATGGGTTGCAGCCACCAGAACCAAAGGAATAGACCCCACAAGTATCCTGCATTACGAGAGAGACCCAGGCTGGCAAGTGCCCTGGGAATAGCCAAAGAAGATGTCAAGCGCCCATCACATGACCCTGGCACGTGACCTGGTCTAGACTTGCACCAGAAGGGTCCAGATGAGCTTGTGCCTGGATCGTGATTGGATCTGCCTCATGGACTGTATGGTTCCTAGTTTCTGATGGATTGTTTGATTGTGCCTGTGGCTTGATACACCCAACTACTGTATGTTTCAGCCACTGACTGGTGGACTTCTGACCCCGTTTCACCTTTGCCTCATTGTTGACCTTGTGACTGTATGCCCCTGACTCGTGTTCCTTTGTTTCCGATTGGACGATACATACTAAGTTTCGGACCTCAGGCTGAGCTTAAAAGCTCCCTGGATGTGTATAAGTAGCACCCCAGTCTCGCTGATATCCCTCAGCTTGACTTCTTGTAGTGTCCCAGCCTACAGTAGACTGAAGTAGATACAGGCAGCCCCTGTATACCTTTCCCCTCCACGATCCTGTCTCCTTTGCTTGAGCACGTCCTCCTCTTCTTCTTGGCCATCTGCGTTACACATATCCTCATTGTCATCGCCTATGGCATCGTTCGAACCCTAGAAGAACTCAGCAAATCCCAAGATCTCAAGATTCTGACTGGAAGATAGACCAGTCGAAGTCTTGGTCGCCACTGTGATACCGCAAGTACCCCAAGTTTCCTGTTGAGTAGCCAGACTCCGGAAGGTGCGCCCGCTGGAGTGTAACACTTGGGCTCATCTTCATTTCCTTTGTTGATGGCCTTGTCCCTGCTTTCACTGTTGTTACTTTGATCTCCCATGGGTTCAATTTTGCCAGCATCTTGGGTTTTACTCAGCAGTGTTTGCATGTGCTTGTTGGCAAGTAATACTTCATTGCTCTGCTGGGTTGCCAGGTGTCCAACCCCCCTCTGTGGTAGTGCATGAAGAGGTCCCTGTCTGAAAACCTAGAAAAAGATTGAGACAGCACAGTATGAAATACATGGCACATACATGGCAATGTAATACACAGGGTACTCCCCATCTGGATGGGTGTCTTGCATGGCAATGGATGGTCCAGTCAATAGTTCCTTTGTACAAACAGAAGCAAAGTCTGGGATTAAATGGACTATCCTTATGACTTCATTTGGATCCAGGAAACCAAAAGCAGGTCCCTGTAAGTTGGTGTTGGGCAGAAAGCTGACTTTGTGCAACTGTGATGCACCCTGTTGGAGTTCAGCTGCACACACTGAGTAAGCGTCAGGTAACTGTGAGGTGGCTGAGGTTGGAAACAACCAAGTTGAGCACAGCTGCCTTACTATACCCCTATAGACTTAGCATAGAAATTTTCCGTTTGTTGAACTTATATACTCATAGTCACAGTAGCAACACCTCAGTCTTTTCTCCCAAAGACTGAGGTCAGTACTTTACTTTCCTTCCCATATACTACCTTACTGATTGTATGTTATGTTTCATTCTCGGACTGCCCGGCCCGGTTGTGAACTCTGACATGTTCGTGATGACCCGACATGTCAGCAGTAATGAGTCATGGA
Source organism: Lactarius vividus (assembly GCA_021527035.1). Taxonomy (NCBI): domain Eukaryota; kingdom Fungi; phylum Basidiomycota; class Agaricomycetes; order Russulales; family Russulaceae; genus Lactarius; species Lactarius vividus. The sequence goes on along the minus strand of JAKELG010000197.1, from coordinate 51,647 downwards.
CTTCAGATCTGACTGCCTCGTGTTTGGCTGACTGATAGCTTCTATTGTTGTATGTGATGTGTCTTACCCATGCTGACTGATACTCACTATTGTTGTACATGTACGATATTACGATGTGGATGACTGGTTCCTAGGACTGCTGTACTAGGGTTTGCTCTACTTATGCTATTGGCTACTTACACATTTGAGTGGAGCCAGAATTGGCTTCCTTAGGTGTACTTAAGCTTGTAGTAGTACAGGCCAGGATCCCCATCTTGGTCTTCTTCAAATACCACTCGTGTTACGTTTCGTTCTCGGACTGCCCGGATCGGTTGTGAACTCTGACGTGTTCGTGATGACTCGGCACGTTAGCAGTAATACGTCATGGACTTCGGATCTCACCGCCTCGTGTTATGCTGACTGATGACTTTCCATTGTTGTACGTGATCATGATTAGGATTGCTGACTGATGCTCTATTGTTGTACGTGTTTCGGATTACGACGACGACTGCGCATTCTATTATTAGGATACGCTACTTACGCTATTGGCTACCTACGAGTTCGAGCGGAGCTGGAAATAGCTTCCTTACTTGTATTTAAGCTCGTAGTAGTACGGACCAGGATCTCCATCTTGGTCTTCTTCGAATACCACTGTCTAACTCGTCCTCTGTGCTAAGGGTCTACAGCAACCCTTAAGTGAACTAGCTCCGGCATATCCCTTAAAGACCAAGAGGGATCCCCGTGACACTATCTCCATCTTCCACTGTGAATGGTAGATTCGCCAGTAGTGCCTTATCCGCCCGGTACCACGTGCCACCTCGTCTTCGAATACCTCAACGCCCGGACCGCACGTCCGACTCACTGCTACTACATCGTCGACAATCTCCAGTGGGAATACGTCCACACCGTCCCAAGCCCACCAGCAGGAGTACCCATAGAAGAGACCCTTTACACGTATAGGGATTCCACCGGCACGTATCAACCTCATCCCGCAGTCTTTCCACTAGCGGACGTACACAGATTCCATCCACGCGGCAACCCACGTTACAACAGCGCCTAAGTCAGGCTAACGTCCGTGGTAGACATTACATTAAGACCAAGATCCTTCAACGTGGCTTCCGCAGTAACCACCCGCGACCTTTGGATCCCATTCCGACCGTATCATATCGACAGAAGAGGAGAACGTAACGTCCCCAAGCAATACCTCAAAGAGGCCTTTTGGCAAACCGAACAAGGAGACCCAGGCTACGTAGTCCTTTATACTTACAAGGACGGCAAGACCGGACTTATCCCGGTAGAATTCAACTTCGAACACACCTGTTGGACAGAACTCAAGTGGGACGCCCTTCACTACAAATTACAAGTCGTCCGACCAGCCAGATCGAGCCTCAAGCTTGACATCTTACAAAGCGAAGTCACCACTAGAGACCAGTGGGGCCCCATCGACGGACAAGAAGAAGAACCAGTCTGCTCTCCCACCCCAAAGACACCCGCACCATCCCCTTCGTTGGGAAGCAACCCAGAGGAAATTCGAATCCTCGAAGCACAAGCCGAAGAAGAAGAAGCGCAGCTAGGATTATTAGCTGAGTCCATCCCCACAGATATGACCACTACTATCACCGAGCAACCCGCCACATTCCAGGAACCCGCGCGCATCAGCCGTGGAGGAGATCCCCCTCCAGGAGGACACGGAGGAGGAGGAGGAGGAGATGACGGAGGAGGCGACCCGGGAGGGCCTCTCTTCACCGGACCCAATGTATCAAGCGGGACCAAACCCGAGAAGTTTATGGGCAAGGAACCCCTCGTATTCACCGGAGATCGAACCAAAGTCCAACAATTCCTCACCCAATGGGAATTATTCGTAGAAACCAACTACGACAACCCTGCGTTCACCCTTCCCTACCGCAAAGCACTAATCTTCCTGACCTATATCCAGGGGGAACACGTCAATGAATGGGTCCTCTCCACCACCAAATGGGTCAAGGCCTACAAGGGCAAGCACGGCCCCTACGACAAATGGATCTGGGAAGCTATCGAACTTGGCTTCCGCAACACGTTCGCCGACACCCTCGAAAAAGAAAGGGCGCAACAAGAGCTCCAGAAAGGTTTCCGCATGGAGGGACAAGACATCGACTCATACGTCGCCAAGTTTGAGAAAGCAGTCCGAGAAGCGGGATACCGCTTCGACGACTCGCTTGTTCTGGACAAATTCACCAGCGGACTCCCGGTGGAATTATACAAGAATGCCTACAACTTCCACAGCCCGAACACGTACGCACAGTGGAAGGTAGCCGCGCTAGAACAACAGCGCAAATGGATGCACCTACAAACACGTTTGGGGGGACGTAAACCCCCGGGACCCGGTAAGCCGGGCAACACTTCTCTCAGAACTTTCAACGCTCCAAATCGCCCTCAGCAGTCACGCCAAGGATGGCAGGCGTTCAGAAACCACCCAGATGCAATGGACACCACCCCAGGAAGGGTTAGAGCTCGCCTCGCCGGTTCGGAAGAAATCGACTACACCAAACCCCCGTACACCCCACAAGGGGGGCGACCCAACAAAGGGATCATAGACGCGAGCAACGTCAAGTGCTTCAATTGCGGCAGACTAGGCCACTTTCAACGGGACTGTCGTCAACCGCGTAAACCAAGACCTAACGCAAACTGGCAACCCCGTCAGGGAAGGGGGGCGTTCATTGAAGAAGTCCAAAGCGTCCAAGACGAACCTTTGATCCAATTCGAAGATGACGGCGGCAGCAGCCGCGGCGCCCGCGCCACCACTGATACGCCACAAGAACGGGCGACCAGCTGGATAAACGGAGTCCGAAACTTAGATGATGAAGCCAGGGACTTAGTGGTTCGGGACCTGTTGGGGCGAGAGGATTTTCAAAGCGCCTAAACCCGACGGCCTGGGTAAGGGCATTACGGTGTAATTCTGTGTTCATAACGCGCTATCAATCTATGCATGTTCCAGTTTCATTGCGCGCAAGTTACGCCATGGCCGACAAAAGAGCACTAGTGGACTCCGGAGCCACAAACAACTTTATACATCCAGATTTCGTCAAACGAATGAGGCTAGGCTCCAGAGAGCTAGAACGTCATCGAAAGATCTGGAATATCGACGGCACACACAACAAAGGAGGCAAGATCACCCATTATGTGGATCTAGAAGTGCAAACCAAGGGAATCGTCAAAGAAATGAGATTCCTAGTCACCGATGTAGGGGGGGAGGACATCATCCTAGGATACCCCTGGCTGGCAACCTTCCAACCCGACATCCAATGGGCCACTGCCACCCTAAACGAAGCTGAGTACCCAGTAGTTCTGCGAACTATAAATCCCTCAAAACCCCGGATAGATCCGGTTATCGCCAGACTCATACTCGAGAAACTGCTACTACCGAACAAGCAGAAGATCGAGGAACAACTCAAAAAGGAATGCGACCTCGAAAACACCCGCCTTCGCGCAACAATGTCAACAGAAATGGCGATCGAAGCCAAGCAATACACGGAAGCAAAAACGGTACCGGAAGAATATCAAAGGCATGTCAAGATCTTCAGCGAAGAAGAATCGAACCGATTCCCACTGTCAAAACCATGGGATCACGCGATCGATTTCAAACCAAACGCACCGGATACCATTGACTGCAAGGTCTATCCCATGAGCCAGGCAGAGGACGCGGCACTCAAAGAATGGATCGATGAACAGCTGAAAAAAGGGTACATCAGACCCTCTAAATCCCCGTACGCATCATCATTCTTCTTTATCAAAAAGAAGGATGGAAAACTACGCCCTGTACAGGACTACTGGAATATTAACAACTGGACCATACGCAACCAATACCCTCTCCCACTCATCCCGGAACTCATCGCTGACCTAAGCGGAGCGTTCATATTCACTAAACTGGACATCCGCTGGGGATACAATAACATTAGGATCAAAGAGGGAGATCAGGAAAAAGCGGCGTTCAAAACAAAATACGGACTCTTCGAACCAACGGTAATGTTTTTCGGACTGACAAACTCCCCGGCAACCTTCCAAACCATGATGAACGAAATCTGCAAAGACCTCATCGCGTATCACGAAACAAAGGGAACGACCATCAGGGTGTATATGGACGATATAGGAATAGCAACGCGGTCAACGAAACAGGCACACATCGATGCGGTGCACGACATACTGGATCTCCTAGAAGAAAACGACCTATTCCTCAAGCCAGAAAAATGCATCTTCCACGCTCCGAGCATCAATTACCTGGGGGTAATCATTGAAAAGGGGGTGACACGCATGGACCCCGTCAAAATTTCGGGCATCAAAGATTGGCCAACCCCAAAAAACATCAAACAGGTGCGATCATTCCTAGGCTTCTGCAACTTTTACCGCGCTTTCATTCGAAATTTTGCCACGCACGCACGACCCCTCAACAAACTTACACGCAAAGACACCGAATGGACGTGGACAAGCGCAGAACAAGAAGCGTTCGACAAGATCAAGAAGCTCGTCACAGAAGAACCAGTACTGGCACATGCGGAACTGAAAGATCAATTCGAGCTAGAAGTAGACGCCTCGGGATTCGCGGTAGGAGCGGTGCTACTCCAACGCAAAAAGGACGGCAAAAGACACCCCATAGCCTATTACTCCAACACTCTCAGCGCGGCGGAAAGGAACTACGACATCTACGACCTAGAACTGCTGGCAATCGTTAAAGCACTGAGAAACTGGCGACACTACCTGGCTGGATCACCACACAAAATCAAAGTCTTCTCAGACCACATGAACCTCCAATATTGGCGCTCCCCTCAAAAGATAAGCCGCCGAGTAGCCCGGGAAGTACTAGAACTTTCTGAATACGATATTGAAATTCACCACATCAAAGGAACGGCAAATGGAAGAGCCGATGCTCTATCTAGACGCCCAGATTACGACCAAGGGGAAGGCGATAACGACCAGGTTGTAGCGGTATGACTATCAGCTACGCCGGGCCAAGGGGAATTGAAGTGAACTGTCAAGGGCGAAGACTCAACGCCGGCGCGGAGATAAATCACGCGCTAGAACCTACAGACGATGTGGAGCGTGCGTCAGCGTACGACCTTTATTCAAGGTCAAGGCGCGATGTCACACAACGGCAGGCTGAGTGGAGAACCAAGAGGACAAGTTAGATTGGAGAGAGTAAGGAAGTACAAGGGAATGCGCACCTGAGTGGAGAACCAAGAGGACAAGTTGGTTCCCACTCAGGACGCTACAGGCAAGCTTAAGTATCTACTGCGGCTGAGATTAAGTCGGAGCTTGAACACTGTTACTAAGTGTAAAGTAAGTAGCTATGACTAAAGAGCTGACGCGTCGTGTCTATTAATAGCCTTATCTTTAGTGCTGACTGATGCACTGTCATCAAGGCTGACTACGTATGACGTGTCGCTGAGTAAAACCTAATACAGCGCGTAATACATGCCTACTAAGCGTAATCTAGAGCGTACTAGAAGGTTCTATCCTTATCTACCAATCAGAGAGTTTGTCCGTGTATAGAATGTGACCTTAAGGGGATGTTCCATATAAGGGAGTACTTCCCCATGGTCACGTGATCAAAAGTGCACGATATTACACGTGACTAACTAGAGAACGTGATGGCAGGTCACGTGATCCACAAAAGGCGAAAATGAACGCGTCCGTGACATCACCCCCCTCCTTAAGGGCTGACGTCCGCGTTGGCCTCTGTGTTAACAAATGGATTCTGCCAAGGTAAGGACGCGTAAAGGAGAGCCGCTATTTTTCTAGGAGCGCCCGGGTTCTGTTGATGGAACTGCTCAACTTTTTCTGGGGCGTTTGCTAGATTCTTTGCGGGTTCCCACGTATCCTCGCCTTCGCCATACCCTTTCCAGCGAACGAGGTACTTCAGAGTACGACCAAAGAGTTTTGAATCTCTTATGTGGTCCACTTCGTACTCTTCTTCTCCCTCAATAACGACTGGATCAGGAGGAGGCGGTAGCAGGCCATTAACTTCGTTTCCTTTATAAGGAGAGAGGCGATCCACATGGAATACATCGTGGATCCGTAGCGCAGGTGGGAGTGCAAGCCTGTAGTCGACGTCACTTAGTACTTCAGTGACTTCAAATGGGCCTAGTTGCTTAGGGCCCAATTTGGACGACTGCTTGATGTATTTTAATCTGCTTGGCTTGCAACCAGACTTTATCTCCGACCTTGAAGACGTAAGACTCATGTCTTTGGTCAATCATTCGCTGTTTACTTAAGCGAAGCGCTGCCTCTGCATCCTTTCTAGAGGAAGTTAGCTTTTGAAGACGCTTATCGAGCGTCGGGATACCCGTGGGTCTGCCGGCAGGAATTCGTGAAGTCCTGGCGTATAGCCGTAGAGTAGCTCAAAGGGGGTGTGACCCGTGGCTGAGTTGAGCCTACTATTTATCACGAATTCCGCCGTAGGGAGCAGGTCTGCCCAATCATCCTGTCTTTTACTAATGAACAAGCGCAAGTAGACTTCTACTTCTTGATTTTTGCGCTCTACCTGTCCATTAGCTTGAGGGTGATAGGCTGTGGTGAGACCTGCAGTCTATCCCTAACCGCTTATAGAGGGCACGCATGCTCCTTGCAGCAAACTGGGGTCCGCGGTCAGCTTATGATTTTACGCGGGATCCCGTGCAAGGGGAAGACTTGCTCAAAGTAGATGGATGCCACCCCATCAGCCGTAATCTGAGAGGTCACTGGAAATAGATGGATCTGTTTCGTATAATGATCCACTATGTTAAGGATCATATCCTTTCCACGTGACATAGGCAGAGGGACCGATTAGATCGATTCCGATAATCTGCCATGGGCCCTCAGGTACTTCTTGCGGCTGAATGGGTGCCTTGGGGTGGAGGATCTTTGCGATAACGTTGGCATCGATCACATCCTTCTACGTATGAGGCAATAAAGCCTGCCATGCGTGGCCACCAGTAATAGCGGCTAACCAGCTCGATGGTTCCGTTCTTTCCAGGGTGACCGGTTGTCGTAGTGATCGTGGCATGACTTTACCACGTCGCGACGTAAGCTCGGTCAGTTGGGAACATAAAGTTTCCCCCTGTGATAGACTAAACCGTCTTCTTCCTCCCACAGCGCAACTCCATCCGTAAGAGCCTTAGGAGCGGTCTTTTGTAATGACTTAAGACCCTCGATGACTTCGGCTTCTTTATGGATGCGAGTCTGATGCGACTGCCCAGGGAGTCTACTTCGGGCACGAAGTGAGCTTGTGCGGCATTGAGGAAATGCTCAGGTTTTAATACTTGAACCTGGCGATTGTCCTCGTTATCCTTAACGTGGTCTCTAGAGAATCGGCTTAATGCATCGGCTTGCATGGAATCTCCTTTCTTATAAGTGATTTTGAAGGTGAAGCGACTTAAGTATAACGCCCAGCGAGCTTGCCGGCGATTTAAGTCCTTCATACTGGCCCACCATTCCATATTTTTGTGGTCAGTAATCACTTCAAAGGAGATGCCTTCGAGGAAGTGTCTCCAGTCCTCTAAGGCGCGGATTAAGCCGAGCATTTCCCTGTCATATATTTCGTAATTGCGTTCCTCTTTGCTCATAGACTCTGAGCGGTACGCGACAGGGTGCCAAAGACCATCGGGATACTTCTGAGTAAGTATGCCGCCTGTAGCAAATCCGGATGCATCTGTTTCAACACGCGTGGGTAATTGCGGATCGTACACTCGTAGGATAGGTTCCTGTACGAAGCGCTCTTTCAGCGTGTCGAAAGCTTTCTGCTGTTCCGGATTCCAGTGCCATGGAGTGTCCTTCTTCGTAAGGTCATGTAAGGGTCGGGCGATAGCCGCGAAGTCCTTTATGAACCTACGATAGAAGTTGGCGAACCCAATAAAAGCCCTTACTTCTTTCAGGGTCGTTGGGGTTGGCCACTCCCTTACTGCGGAGACCTTGCCGGGGTCCATCCGCACTTCTCCGGGGGTTATAATCATCCCGAGGTATTCCATTTCGCGTTTCTCGAAATCGCACTTCTCTGGTTTGAGGTAGAGGTCGTGATCCTGAAGTCTTTGCAGCACCTCTCTTACAACTTTTCGGTGGTGCTTCAAGTCATGACTGTAGATCAGGATGTCGTCCATATAGACGGCGACCTCTCCTTGTGCGATAAGATCCGCGAATACGGCGTTCATGAGGGCTTGGAAGGTGGCGGGGACTATTGGTCATTCCGAAATACATGACCTTTGGTTCGTATAGTCCGCGATTGGTGACAATAGCACCCTTCCATTCGTCTCCTTCTCGGATTCGAATATTATGATACCCCCATCTTACGTCGAACTTAGTGAAATACTCTGCTCCCTTTAACCGATTGATAATGTCGGCCGCGAGTGGAAGTGGATATCGGTTCTTAATGGTTATTTTGTTAAGACGCCGATAATCTTGGACAAGACGAAGCTTTCCGTCTTTCTTTTTGATGAAGAACACTGGTGATGCCATCGGTGACTTAGATGGGACCAGATATCCTTTACCGATATGTTCGTCCAGAAATTTATCCAACTCCACTTGTTCTGCGGGTGACATGGGATACGTCTTGACTTTCCAATGCCTGACTGCATCGGGTTCTAAGTCTATGGCGTGATCCCACGGTTGATGCTCGGGGAGCCTCTGGGATTCTTCCTCAGAGAATACTTTTGCGAAGTCACGATAGTGCGGGGGTACCATTTCTTCGAATGTCTTCTTAGGTTTAGCGTTAATGGCTTTCTCGGCGATTTGCTGAGAGTATGTAAAGCCTGCTAGACAGAAGACTTCGTCATGGACCGTGTCCAACACTTTCTCCGCAAGGAGACGGCGGCGTTCCATTCGGTTCGCCATGATGCGCGTCACCTCTATCTCGTGCTCCTTAGGCGCTATTTCAGCGGTGGAGTCGAGACGCATTGTGCCTTCCTGCCAATCTATTTGCGGATTCCGATTCCTTAGCCATGGCAGTCCCAAGATGACATTCTCCGGTCCGAGCGAAGTGACGTAGAAGTCGTACTTTTCTTCGGTCGGTCCGACTTTGAGTTTTAGTCGAACTTTATGGGTGATACTGCCGGCTTCATTGAGAGTCCCGTCTATATTATATAGGAGTATCGGACTCTCAAGAGGAATCTGCAACATTTTGTGGCGGTCAGCGTACTTTTTGTCTAGGAACAACGAAGTTGCCCCAGAGTCTACCATTGCTGCTACTTTTACAGTACGATGACGTCCGGATAAATAGACACTAATATGAAAATGTGATTTTTTATCTTTTGTTTCGGGAATAATAAAAGAAGATGAAAGTGCTGCATCAGGATTCATCACTTGCGGCACGGCTACACTCAAAACCGATGTCCTTAAGACTGGTTGAGGAGCTATTTCAGAGTAGGAACTAGAAATAAAGTTCATCTCGGAGGCAGATGTAGATGTGGAGACAGAAGACGACGAAACTGAGACACTACTACTATCTAACTTACAGGCAGTCACTGGGTACGTAGGAATTACAGAATTTGAGTCCGAAACGAGGCGAGTCCTGAGACAGATACTACAAGAACATGAAGCCGAGTCAAAGTCTGTATTTGAGGGGTCGGTCGCAGCTACACGCGACCCCTTATCTAAAAAGCCGCCTTGAGAGCCTCAATGGTCTCTTGCTGCTTTTTCACCATCTCCATCAATTTTGCCACGTCTGCCTGGGACGTCTTTGGCTGAGAGGTATTGGAAGAGGTGGCTGCTGCCACCGTACTGGATGAGTTGGATGAGGACGGAGGGGCTGAGGATTCCGTCGTAGCCGCAGCCTTGGCTTTGGCTGGTTTCCCCAGCTTTTTGATCATGCAAACGGGGGCACGGTGACCAGCTTTCTGGCACCAGTTGCAGACGTCCCGTTCGTGATTTCCATCCTTTTTTGTGTGGTCTTTCGACCCGCAACCGTAACACTTTCCCTGCATCCACTTTCTGTACTCCGCTTGGTTCTTAAAGAACTCGTCCTTCCCCTTGTTGCCTTGCGGACTTTGTTGGCGCGTGGCGTCAACTTGCATGGCGTCGGGGTCGTGAGACGCGGGCGGATTAGTCTTTCCAGACTTTTCCGCGCGGCGCTGGCGGAGGCGTTGGTCGATGAGCGTGGCCGTAGCCTTGAGGTCGTCGAAAGTGTCTTGCTTCCGTTCGGTCGTGGCGAGAATGTCCTTAATCTCGTCGTTGAGACCGGTGTAGAAGCGGTCGCGGAGGTCGGCTTTCGACCATCCAGTCTGTCCGCTATATTGCTCGAATATTGACGTGTATTCGGCAACGGACCTCCTCCCTTGCTTAGTCTTTTTGAGCTCCTCCCGAGCGATGTCGCGTACGTCCATCGGGGAGAAGCGGCGGTTGAATTCTTTAACGAAGTTATCGTATATCCCCACAAAGGGGAATGAGCCTTGGTTGGCTGCCTCGAGGTAAGGGAGTGCCCAGGTCTTGGCTTCTCCTTCCATCAAGTTCAAGGCAGCTGCGATCCACCTTTCCTCTATTGGCATCCATGACTGAAGGATAGGCTCCCATGTATTGAGAGCGTCTCCTTGTGAGGAAGCCCAATTATGGAAGGCGGCGAGGAAGTGGCGGGCGTCTGTAGAGTTGCCCTTTCCGTCCCATGCTTTGGGGCGGGCCACGATGTCCTTGCCTCCGACTTTCTTGGGCTTAGCCTGGGTGGCGGCCACCTGTTGGGTCAGGTCAGAGACCTGTTGCGCGAGGTGGCCCATAGCCAGGCCGAGTTGGTTGATGAGGCTGATACAGTCTTGGATGGTGGGAGGGGGTGGTGGTACTGTAGGTGCGGGGGCCGGAGCGGGGTCCGGCTGTACGGTGTGTGAGGATGATGAAGACGACGCCGACATTTTCTCTAGTTCTTCTTCTCGTTTCTTTTTGTCCGCCTGGTACTGAGCCTCTCTGAAATCCTGTAAGAGCGCTAGTTGCTCGTCAGGATGTAGGTCGTCCCAATCTTGTATCCGCCCGGCGTATTCCTTCTCTTGTCTAGAGAGGGGAGGGAGGGCGAATTTCGAGTGAACTCCTCGAGGATACTGAGCCTGAGCTAGACGAGCTTTGGCTTTGCCTTTCGGAGCCACGGTCTTCGTGGATCGGGGACGGGGGGCGAGAGAGTACGGGGACTATTTCCTCGGCGAAGAGGATGAGGTCTGCGACTGTGAATTCGGTTCCGGGGATTTGCTGTAGTCCCGGGATACTCGTCTTCAAGTATCTGTCGCACACCAGGGAAGAAGTAGAGAGCTTGGACTATGGATTCGGCTGTGGTGCGAGGGGGTGCTTCTACTTGGAAGCCTTCGTACCACTCGTCGTTTACTAGGGTTGCGGAAGATGCCGCGGAGAGGATGCCCGACGGTCGGGGAGGAGGAGAGTGCTGATGACGGTGTAGGAGATGAGGGGCGTGAACGGGGCTCCTCAAGGACTTGAAGCGATGCTGTAGCAGAGGCTTCTGGTGACAACTGAGTTGGGGGTGTAAGGGCTTGTCTCCTCCTAAAGAGACGTCGTAGGCGGGCACGAGTGTTCGCGAAGAAGCGAGGCAGGGTGAAAGATAAGGTGGTGTTTAGAGACGTCGGGATACGACGACCGCGAACGCTAAGTCGAAGGTGAATGGAGAGTCGGATCAAGCAAGACCAATACACAGTGATGTTTCACACTGCGCGAGGCTGCGGCGATAACCGAACACTCAGGAATGGGGTAAGGATATGTGTGGAACTACAAGGCTGTCTGCCTCAGTCTTCTCGACCTGTTGGCTGCCTCTCACGCCGAAGCGCTCTCAAATTCTTCTGGTTGGTACGCGTACAGCTGTCGCAGGCGAGGCCTGGCCGGCTCAATGTCAACTTGCAGCTTATCTGGCGTGGTGACCAGTTCTGCAAGCGGTGCCCAGAGCAGTCTACTGTGACCAGATAGACCCAATAAAGGCAAGCACAGTGTATACCGACTTTACGGATACTACAACTGCACCACAAATGCACGGATTCTGCTTACGGACTTCCCCAGGCAGAAGAGTGAGGTAGAATACACAAGGGACTGGTGGACGTCTACCACCTAGAGAGAGAACACACGACTGGTGAGCGAAGATGACTCAGGAGTGTGGGAAGAACTTGTCCTAATGTAGCGGTATGACTATCAGCTACGCCAAGTCAAGTGGAGGTTGAGGTGAACTGTCAAGGGCGAAGACTCAACGTCGGCGCGGAGATAAATCACGCGCTAAAACCTACAGACGGCGTGGAGCGTATGTCAGCATATAGACCTTTATACAAGGTCAAGACACGATGTCACATGACGGCAGGCTGAGTGGAGAACCAAGAGGACAAGTTAGATTGGAGAGAGTAAGGAAGTACAAGGGAATGCGCACCTGAGTGGAGAACCAAGAGGACAAGTTGGTTCCACTCAGGACGCTACAGGCAAGCTTAAGTATCTACTGCGGCTGAGATTAAGTCGGAGCTTGAACACTGTTACTAAGTGTAAAGTAAGTAGCTATGACTAAAAGGCTGACGCGTCGTGTCTATTAATAGCCTTATCTTTAGTGCTGACTGATGCACTGTCATCAAGGCTGACTACGTATGACGTGTCGCTGAGTAAAACCTAATACAGCGCGTAATACATGCCTACTAAGCGTAATCTAGAGCGTACTAGAAGGTTCTATCCTTATCTACCAATCAGAGAGTTTGTCCGTGTATAGAATGTGACCTTAAGGGGATGTTCCGTATAAGGGAGTACTTCCCCATGGTCACGTGATCAAAAGTGCACGATATTACACGTGACTAACTAGAGAACGTGATGGCAGGTCACGTGATCCACAAAAGGCGAAAATGAACGCGTCCGTGACACAGGTGACAGTACTCCCAGACGAAATCTTTGTCAGGGCCGCAGCAATAGATACCACGGAAGATCCCCTCCGCATCAACGCCACCATCTCAGTACAGGAGATGGAGAAGATGAACCCGGTGTACGCTCAGGATGAAGATAAACTCCGCCCCTGGACAGACCCACACGGACTAAAGAAGATCGAAGGCACCTGGTACAAAGACGGACGTCGCGTAGTCACTGGAGGGCTTTTGGAAAAAAGGGAACTCATCAAGAACCACCACGACCCCCCGGTATACGGACACCCAGGGATCAGTCGAACGATCAAGCTCGTGGAACGATACTACTGGTGGCCAGGTCTTAGAAACGAGGTTACGGACTACGTCAAGGGATGCACCAATTGCCAACGCATCAAAGTTAACACTCGAGCCATCAAAGCACCATTACGCCCCATATTCCCAAAACCCGAAGCTATGCCGTTTGAGACTATCGCCCTTGATTTCATCACTAAACTTCCCGAAGCACAGGGCTGCGATACCATCCTCACGATAACGGATCATGATTGTACGAAGATGTCCCTCTTTATTCCCTGCCAGGAAGAAATTTCGGCCGAAGGCACGGCAGCGCTATACGTCAAACATGTGTTCCCACGATTCGGGCTCCCAGGCAAGATCATCAGCGACCGAGACCCCCGATTCGCCTCCAAGTTCACGCGCGAATTATGCAAAATACTTGGCATCGAACAGAATATCTCCACAGCCTACCACCCCCGGACGGATGGACAATCGGAACGTACGAATCAATGGTTAGAACAATATCTGCGATTCTGGGTCAATGAACGACAAGACGATTGGATTCACTACCTACCCATGGCTGAGTTCACCCATAACAACTGGCCTAGCGAAACCACTAAAGAATCCCCGTTCCAGCTCCTAATGGGATATAACCCTCGCGCTGATTGGACCGACAGACCTTCGCCGATCCCGCAAGTGGCGCTCAGGGTCAAACAGTTCAAGGAACTTCGACAGCGCGCGCAGTCACTGATGATCAAAGCGCAGCAGGGGTGGATCAAGGCCAAAGATACGCCCAAATTCCAAATTGGGGATCAAGTGTGGTTAGAGGGACGCCACTTACGCACACATCAACCTACGGCGAAATTAGCAGCGCGACGCCACGGCCCCTTTAAGGTTGCTCAGGTGATGTCCGCAGTCAATTACCGCCTAGAACTTCCCACACAGTGGCAGATACACCCAGTGTTCCATGTGGACCTACTGACACCTTATCGCGAAACGCCCACGCACGGGCCTAACTACCAACGCCCACCACCGGATTTAGTTAGTGGCGAAGAAGAGTACGAAGTCGAGAAGATTCTGGACTCGCGGCGCTTCGGCAGAAGTCGCAAGCTCCAATACCTAGTCAAATGGAAGGGATACCCCGACTCGGACAACCAGTGGGTCGATAAGGATGACGTCTTCGCCGATGACGCGATAAGGGAGTTCAAAAATTCCAACCCCGCTAGAGAAGTGCATATAAGCGCAGGGAAACTCCAAGAGACGTCCCCATCCCCTCCTTCTACTTTACTCCCCACTTATGAGGTCCTCCTCCCCAGTCAACTTCCGATATGTCGTCAACACCGAACTTTCGGCACCTTACCGAGTACAGTCCACGCCATCGTCACCCCTGTCGTCTACCCTCGCCCTTCACCAGCGAGGAGATCGTCCTCCTTCCCCCGGGCCATCCCCAGTTCCTTCGCCGACCCCCACTGTTTATTCCGAGACCAACCAGCCCAGCCGACTTGCCTCCCAGTACATCCCAACCCGAGCGCCCACTCCAACGGGCGACGAACAACAGGGGTACGTCCCCAGTCGACCAGCTACACCCCCGGGACCCGACGAAGGCGGGGACCCGTACGACCCGGCGGAGCGCCTCGAGGCGCATCAATATTTACGTTACGCCACCCATCTCACCACGACACACTCGGAAACCCCCCCGCTTTGCGGACCCACCGGGGAGGCTATCACATTACCAACGCCGTATCCATCCGCGGTTCGCCGCGATCCAGAAGAGGAACCTGTGCAGGAGACCGAGAGTCGTGCGGAGACGCCCCCTCCCAGGGGGTACGAGTACAACAGGGGAGTCCACTATGTTCCCTTTCAGATTCGCGACGCTCAGGAACGTCTTTGGCCGGCCCGGTATACTCAGCTCATCCTCACCGCCGACCCCTTCGTATTGGCCTTCCGGGCCAATTGCAACCAGCAGTACGGGAAGCCCGTCCACGCCACCCCCTACTACGACGAGCAGTCCTCTGCCCCCGCTTACACCGACGACGACCTCACGTTCCTGCTCTCCGATGCAGGACTAGTCGACTCGGTCGACCAGGCGCTCCTCCATCAGAAGGATGCGACCCTCATCGCCGAGGTACACCGCTACCGCTGCATGACGCTTGGGTGGCGGGCGCAACAACATCGCGTGGCGGCGGAGCAGATGAAACTGGAGAGGCTGGAGATAGATCGCAACAGGTGCGTCGCCCGACTCCAGCGGGCGCATGCGGTGGACCGCATCGAGAACATTCGGGCCTCGCTTCACCGCGGACCCAAGGCGGAGCAAGACGCGGAGGAGATATCCCGCATCAGGGCGTTGCGCTCCGTAGGCACTAACCCCCTCGCCGTCATGCGTGGTCAAGCTGGGGCTTGACGCTGAAAAGGGGGTGATGTTACGTTTCGTTCTCGGACTGCCCGGATCGGTTGTGAACTCTGACGTGTTCGTGATGACTCGGCACGTTAGCAGTAATACGTCATGGACTTCGGATCTCACCGCCTCGTGTTATGCTGACTGATGACTTTCCATTGTTGTACGTGATCATGATTAGGATTGCTGACTGATGCTCTATTGTTGTACGTGTTTCGGATTACGACGACGACTGCGCATTCTATTATTAGGATACGCTACTTACGCTATTGGCTACCTACGAGTTCGAGCGGAGCTGGAAATAGCTTCCTTACTTGTATTTAAGCTCGTAGTAGTACGGACCAGGATCTCCATCTTGGTCTTCTTCGAATACCACTGTCTAACTCGTCCTCTGTGCTAAGGGTCTACAGCAACCCTTAAGTGAACTAGCTCCGGCATATCCCTTAAAGACCAAGAGGGATCCCCGTGACACTATCTCCATCTTCCACTGTGAATGGTAGATTCGCCAGTAGTGCCTTATCCGCCCGGTACCACGTGCCACCTCGTCTTCGAATACCTCAACGCCCGGACCGCACGTCCGACTCACTGCTACTACATCGTCGACAATCTCCAGTGGGAATACGTCCACACCGTCCCAAGCCCACCAGCAGGAGTACCCATAGAAGAGACCCTTTACACGTATAGGGATTCCACCGGCACGTATCAACCTCATCCCGCAGTCTTTCCACTAGCGGACGTACACAGATTCCATCCACGCGGCAACCCACGTTACAACAGCGCCTAAGTCAGGCTAACGTCCGTGGTAGACGTTACAACTCGCATCCTCTCGTCTTCTATACAAGGGCCAAGTGTCCCTTAGTGAGCTAGCTCCAGCATATCCCTATAAGACCAAGGGGATCCCTGTGACCTTCCCCATTCCAATTCCTCGTGGATGGTGGATAGTGCGACCGTGACTTACCCACTGAATACCATGTGTCATCTCGTCTTTGAGTATCTCAACTCTCGAACTGCAAGACCCTTCAAGTGTTTCTATGTCCTCGACAACCCTTGTTGGAGATTCATTAGGAGTATCTCAGCTCCGCTGCCCAACATCCTGTTAGGTTTTCCCCTTTACACCTACTGTGACTCTACTGGTACCTTCTGCAGACATCCAGCCATCTTCCCTGAAGAATCTATGAACCACTGATACTACCCTCAAGGGAACCCACGTTACTCCAATACCTAAGTCAGGTAAACGTCTGTGGTAGAAATTACATTAAGACCAAGATCCTTCAACGTGGCTTCCACCAAGATTACGACCAGAGACCTTTGGGTACCATTCAGACCGTACCATATTGATAGAAGAGGAGAATGCAACATTCTGAAGAAATTCCTAGGAACAGCCTTTTGGCAGACAGAGAAAGGGGACCCAGGTTACATAGCCCCTTATAACCATCGTGACAACACCACCAGTTTAATCCCTGTAGAATTCAACTTCGAGAACCTCTGTTGGACAGAGATCAAGTGGGACGAACTTCATGGAAAGCTTCAAGTAGTACGACCAGCAACCGCCAGTTTAGGCCTTGACATCCTTTGAAGCAACACAACTACCAGAGATCAGTGGGGACCCATTGATGGAGAAACCGAAGAACCCGTTTGATCCCCTACACCAAAGACACCAGCACCCTCCCCATCACTAGCCAGCAACCCCGAGGAAATCTGCATCCTTGAAGCTCAAGCCAAAGAAGAGGAACAACAGTTGGAACTATTAGCTGAGTTGATTCCCACCAACATGACTACTACCGTCACTGAGCAACCCCTCACCTTTGAGGAACCTGTGCACATCAGTTGTGGCAGACCTCCTGGAAATGACCCTCCAGCAAGCAGAGGAGGAGGAGGTGGAGGAGACAACGGTGGGGAACCCCTGTTCACAGGACCCAACATTTCCATTGGAAGTTGCCCCAAGAAGTTTATGGGCACAGGGGATTGCACCAAAGTCCAGCAGTTCCTGACCCAATGGGAACTGTTCATTGAAACCAACTTCGACAACCCGGCCTTCACCCTCCCCTACTGCAAAGCGCTCATATTCCTCACCTACATACAGGGGGAACACGTTAATGAATGGGTCCTGTCGACCACCAAATGGGTCAAAGGATATAAAGCCAAACATGGTCCCTATGACGATTGGATCTGGCAGGCAGTTGAACTTGGATTCAGAAATACCTTCACTGATACCTTAGAGAAGGAACACACCCAACAGGATCTCCAGAAGGGATTCTGCATGGAAGGGCAAGACATTGACACTTATGTGGCCAAATTTGAAAAGGCTGTATGTGAAGCTGGGTATCGATTTGATGACTCCCTAGTGCTCGATAAATTCACCAGTGGCCTTCCTGTAGAGCTATACAAGAACGCCTACAACTTCCACAGCCCTAACACATACAGTCAATGGAAGGCAGCAGTACTCGAGCAACAATGCAAGTGGATGCACCTCCAGACCCGACTTGGAGGGCGCAAACCCCTCGGAGGACCCAGAAAACAAGGAAACATGTCCCTGAGGACCTTCAACGTGCTCAACCACCCACAGCAACCCCATCAAGGATGGCAGTCGTTCTGCAACCACCTGGATGCCATGGACACCACACCGGGAAGAGTTCGCACCAGACTTGTGGGATCCGAAGAGATCGACTACACGTGTCAGCCCTACACCCCTCAAGGAGGAGGAGGACACCCACAAGGCAGAGGAGTTATTAATGCTAAGGACATCATCTGCTACAACTGTAGCAAACCAGGTCACTTCTCACACAATTGCCTCCAGCCATGCCGCCCACGCAACAATCAGAACTGGCAGCCATGCCAAGGATGCGGTGCCTTCATAGAAGAAATCCAGAGCATCGCTGAAGAACCACTCATACAATTTGACAACGATAACGGCAGTAGCCGAGGCGCCTGTGCCACCACTGATATGCTGCAAGACTGGGCTACCAAGTTGGATAAATGGAGTCCGATCACTGGATGAAGAGGCAAAGGTGCTGGTGATGAGGGACCTGATGAGTCAGGAGGATTTTCAAAGTGCCTGAACCTGACAGCCTGGGTGAGGGCATTATGGTGTAACTCTGTGTTCATAATGTGCTATCAATCTATGCATGTTCCAGTCTCATTACACGCAAGTTATGCCATGGCCAACAAACAAGCTTTAGTGGACTCTGGAGCCACTAACAACTTTATCCATCCAGATTTCACAAGAAGAATGAGGCTAGGCCTCAAAGAACTAGACCATCATTGGAAGATCTGGAATATTGACGGCACACATAACAAAGGAGGCAAGATAACTCATTGTGTGGATCTCAAGGTTGAAACCAAAGGCATCAAGAAAGACATGAGATTCCTCGTCACCGACATAGGAGGAGAAGATATCATCCTAGGATATCCCTGGCTGGCTACATTCCAGCCCACCATCCAATGGGCATCCACCACATTAAACGAAGCTGAGTACCCTATTGTGCTTTGAACCATCAATCCTACCAAGCCACGCATAGATCCCGTCATTGCTCAACTGGTGCTCTGGAAACTACTAGGGATGCCTGACAAACAACGAGTTGAAGAGGAACTATGACAAGAATGTGATCCGGAGGTTGCACGACTCTGAGCCACCACCTCAACAGAGCTGGCCATAGAGGCTCAACAATATATGGAGAAGAAAGCTGTCCCAGAAGAGTACAAATGACACGTCAAGATCTTCAGTGAAGAAGAATCCCATTGATTTCCCCTCTCCAAGCCATGGGATCACACTATTGAGTTAAAACTGGATGCCCCCGACACCATTGATTGCAAGGTCTACCCCATGAGTCAAGTGGAAGACAAAGCCCTCAAGGAATTTCTGGACGAACAACTGGCCAAAGGATACATCAGACCATCCAAATCCCTGTATGCATCATCCTTTTTCTTCATCAAAAAGAAGGACAGAAAGCTATGCCCTGTACAGGACTATCGGAATATCAAAAATGGACAATATGCAATCAATATCCACTCCCCCTCATACCCAAACTCATCACAGACCTCAGCAGGGCTTTCATATTCACCAAGCTTGACATCTGCTGGGGGTACAACAACATGTGCATCAAGGAGGGAGATCAGGAAAAAGCTGCATTCAAAACATGCTATGGACTTTTTGAACCAACGGTGATGTTCTTTGGGCTAACAAATTCTCCAGCTACCTTCCAAACTATGATGAACGAAATCTGTAAAGATCTCATCACCTATCACAAAACAAAGGGAATGATCATCAGGGTGTACATGGACACCATTGGTATCGCAACATGGTCTAACAAACAGGCACACATTGATGCAGTACACGACGTATTAGATCTACTGGAACAGAATGACCTCTTCCTCAAACTGGAAAAATGCATCTTCCATGCCCCTAGCATCGATTACCTGGGGGTAATCATTGAAAAGGGGGTGACTCGCATGGACCCTGTCAAAATTTCCAGCATTAAAGATTGGCCCACCCCCAAAAATGTCAAACAGGTGCGATCCTTCCTAGGCTTCTGTAACTTTTACCACACTTTCATTTGAAATTTTGCCACCTATGCACGACCCCTCAACAAACTCACATGCAAAGACACTGAATGAACATGGACACCAGCAGAACAAGAAGTGTTTGACAAGATCAAGGGTGTTACATTTCGTTCTCGGACTGCCCGGCCCGGTTGTGAACTCTGACGTACTTGCGATGACTCGGTATGTCGGTAGTAATGTGTCATGGACTTCGGATCTTATCCGCCTCGTGTTTTGGCTGACTGATGACTCCTATTGTTGTACGTGATGTGTCTTACGCGTTCCCTCCAAGTTCTATTGTTGTACGATACGAGTATTATGTTGTGGATGACTGATTCCTAGGATCCCCATCCTAGGATTTACGCTACTTACGCTATTGGCTAACTACAAGTTCAAGCGGAGCTAGAACTGGCTTCCTTACATGTATTTAGGCTCATAGTGTTATGGACCAGGATCCCCATCTTGGTCTTCTTCGAATACCACCTTCTAACTCGTCTCTTGTGCTAGGAGTCTGCAGGGCTCCTAAGTGAACTAGCTCCGGCATATCCCTTCGAGACCAAGGGGATCCCCGTGACCTTACTCCCCAGTTCCCTTGTGAATGGTGGATACTTCGACTGTGACTTACCTGCCTGAAACCACATGTCATCTAGTCTTCGAATATCTCAACACTCGAGTCGCTCGCCCCTACAAGTGCTACTACATCGTCAACAACCCACATTGGAGGTACATTCGTAAAGTCCCTGCACCTCCCCCCAACGTACCTCTCGATCTTCCCCTCTATACTTATCGTGACCATCTCGGAGCCTATCAGAGATGTCCCACCGTCTTCCCCGACAGCCCCGACAACCATCGATTCCGTCCCGAAGGGAACCCACATTACACCGACGCCTAAGTCAGGCCAACGTCAGTGGTAGACGTTACAAAGGGGCTCATTATGGAAGAACTGGTACTCACACATGCCAACCTAGAAGAACAATTTGAACTGGAAGTAGATGTGTCAGGATTCGCAGTGGGAGCAGTACTACTCCAACACAAAGATGATGGCAAAAGACACCCCATTGTGTACTACTTAAACACCCTCAGCACTGTGGAATGGAACTACGACATCTATGATCTAGAACTATTGGCAATTGTAAAGGCACTCAGGAACTGGCATCACTATCTTGCGGGATCTCCACACAAGATCAAAGTCTTTTCGGATCACATGAACCTACAATATTGGCACTCCCCATAAAAGATAAGCCGCTGAGTAGCTTGGGAAGTACTTGAACTCTCTGAATACGATATTGAGATTCACCATATCAAAGGTACAGCAAACAGAAGAGCTGATGCCCTATCTAGACACCTTGACTACGATCAAGGAGAAGGTGATAACGAGCACGTTACGGTACTGCCAGATGAAGTATTCATTAGAGCCACACTACTGGACACCACCGAAGATCCACTTTGAATCAATGCCACGATATCAGTACAGGAAATGGAAAAGGTCAACCTGATATATGCACAGGATGCCAACAAAATACACCCATGGGTAGACCCACATGGCCTCAAACTAATTGAAGGCACATGGTACAAAGATGGGAGACACGCAGTTACAGGGGGACTCCACAAGAAGCACGAAATCATCAAAATGCATCACAACCCCCCTGTATACGGGCATCCTGGAATCAGCCACACCATCAAACTTGTGGAATGATACTACTGGTGGCCTGGATTGTGCCAAGAAGTCATGGACTATGTCAAGGGTTGCACCGACTGTCAAAGAATCAAGGTCAACACTAGAGCCATCAAAGCGCCACTGCGCCCAATATTCCCCAAACCAGAAGCTATGCCCTTTGAAACCATCGCCCTAGATCCCTAGATTTCATCACTAAGCTCCCTGTAGTGCAGGATTGTGACACGATCCTTATGATAACAGATCATGATTGTACGAAGATGTCCCTGTTCATCCTCTGCAAAGAAGAAATATTGGCAGAAGGGACAGCAGCCCTGTACATGAAACACATTTTCCCTTGATTTGGATTACCGGGCAAGATAATCAGTGATTGGGACCCACGATTCACATCAAAGTTCACACACAAACTATGCAAGATCCTTGGCATTGAGCAGAATATCTCCACGGCATATCATCCTCGCACAGATGGACAATCTGAACGAATGAACCAATGGTTGGAACAATACTTACGATTTTGGGTCAATGAATGACAAGATGACTGGATCCACTATCTTCCCATGGCTGAGTTTACACATAACAATTGGCCCAGTGAAACAACTAAGGAATCTCCTTTCTAGCTTCTTATGGGGTACAACCCCCATGCCGACTGGATGGACCGACCATCCCCTATCCCACAAGTGGTGCTCAGGGTCAAACAGTTCAAAGAACTCTGACAGCGCACGCAATCACTGATGATCAAAGTGCAACAGGGGTGGATTAAGGCCAAAGATACGCCCAAGTTCCAAATTGGGGATCAGGTATGGCTGGAAGGACACCACCTATGTACCCATCAGCCAACTGCAAAACTTGTGGCACAATGACATGGCCCCTTTAAGGTTGTACAGGTGATGTCCGCAGTCAACTATTGACTAGAGCTTCCCACACAGTGGCAGATACACCCAGTGTTCCACATGGACCTCCTTACGCCCTATTGCGAGACACCCACGCACAGACCCAACTATCAGCACCCACCACTGGATCTAGTTGGTGGCGAAGAAGAATACGAAGTTGAGAAGATTCTAGATTCTCGGTGGTTTGGCAGAAGTCGCAAGTTGCAGTATTTGGTTAAATGGAAGGGGTACCCAGACTCGGACAACCAGTGGGTTGACAAAGATGATGTATTCACCGATGACATGATTCGGGAATTTAAAAGTTCAAACCCCGCCCATGAAGCACATATAAGTGCAGGGAAATTCCAAGAGACGTCCCCATCTCCCTCTCCCACTTCCCCCAGTACTCATGCGCTCATCCTCCCCAGTCCACTTCCACTATGTCGTCGATACCAGTCTGGCAGCTCCTTACCGAACACAGTCCACACCATCGTCACCCCTGTCATCTACCCTCTCCCTTTACCAATGAGGAAGTTGTCCTACTTCCCCCACATGTCACGGTATGAGCATTATGGACTCAGAATTATGGTACAAGGGAAGTGGACACTTACTATACGGTTATGACTACGATAGTAAGTAGGAATTAGTCATGGACTTTGGATCAGTCAGCACACATTGTACTAGCATGTGATTGTTGGTATGACTCATTACTAGTATAGCGGTAGTAGGGTTCAAGCTACTTACGCTACAGGACATCGGACTCATAGGGGAGCTTTAAAGTCACCCCTCTATATGTATAAATAGTGGATCGTGAAGACCAAGACAAGCCATCTTGGTCTTCTTCTAAATACCACTCTTCTACTCCATTCCTTCTTGAGCCTTTGCGCTTCACTTCAGTAATCCCCTTGACCTTTGAGTCTAAGGCAGTCATTGCTTTGTTTCACCAAGTCTTTGCTCTTTTGGTCTTTGTCCTCAAGTCCCTGTGGATCGCCTTGGTCGTATTCCAAGGGATACTATGAACTTATGAGCAATATTGCGAGAGTCGCTAAGTCGTGAACACCCTTTCATCTAGTCCAAGTTGGACTAACGCCATGGTAGTGTAACATTAAGACCAAGATCCTCATACAACCATGGCATTCACTACTAGAGAACAGTGGAGAAACTTCCAAACCTATAGCTTGGAACACAGAGGAGAACAAGGAGTACCACGCCAATTCCTTGGAGTGGCTCATTGGAGAGAATATCGAGGAGATACCGGATACTTCATCAACTTCCTGGCAGACCCTGTCTGGTATAGACCAGTTGAG
Source organism: Lactarius vividus (assembly GCA_021527035.1). Taxonomy (NCBI): domain Eukaryota; kingdom Fungi; phylum Basidiomycota; class Agaricomycetes; order Russulales; family Russulaceae; genus Lactarius; species Lactarius vividus. The sequence goes on along the minus strand of JAKELG010000197.1, from coordinate 27,801 downwards.
TTCAACTACACCAACTTTTGCTGGATGGAAGTTACATGGAACCCCATAGACAACTGCTGGGACATAGTAAGACCAGCAGGAAGGCACTATCGGTGCGACATCGACTCACAAGAACTTAGGGGAGACGACTGGGGATCTCTCAATGGAGACAGCAATTCCAATGAATCAGACGGAGAGGAAGAACAGCACAGAGACCAACCACATTCGGAGTCCAGCCACGAAGAAATAGCCGAAGAACACACCACCACAGAAAGTGAAGTACGCCCAGGAACAGGAGACGACTCAAGCCTACTAGCCCAGATAGCTGAGTCACTACATATCACAGTCCCAGAAGAGATTCATATTCAATCCCCCATGGCTACAGAAACAGAAACAGAAACACACGCAGCAGAAGAAGTGAGAAGAATCAGGGAAGAAGCAGAAGCCATCCTCCGACCTATCGATCCTGGTACAGGACACCGAATGACCACTGACGACGCAGCACTATTCCGAGCCATCAGGCCAGACCAACCAGACCCACTGGAAGGACCCCCACCAGCATCAGGAGGACTACCCAGAGGATTCCCAGGGCAAGGACCCACAGGAGGAGGATTCCCCACAGGACTGCTGGGAGGAGGACCACCGGGAGCAGGAGGGCCCCCTCTCGGAATGGGAGAAAGACACGGGTCAGACAGACTATCAGATGAACCACCGAACGTCTTCGACGGAGATCTTACTAAATATGAAGCCTTTCTAACCCAATGGCATGTATACTGGGGAATGAACCTGGACGCCCCCATCATGCAAAACAAATACTGAAGATCCCTGCTCTTCCTGGGATACGTGAAAGGAACCAACGTCAGTGAATGGACGTTGACAATGCTCGAATGACTGAATCGGGAAATATGACGAGGAGTAAGTCAATACTCCCAGACACTCTGGAATCACGTCGCGGCAGAATTCACGAAACGATTTGCAAACATCCTCGAAGAAGAACAAGCTCAAGCAGAGCTGCAAAAAGGAATCAAGATGACAGGAGAGGACATTGACTTGTACATGGTCCAGTTCGAACGACTTGCATGGAAGGCTCACTATAACCTAAACGACTGTCAAACAATCGACCGGTTCACAGTGGGACTACCCCAAGCCCTCTTCATGAAAGTGTATGAGCTGGATGAACCCCACACCTTCGAAGATTGGAAAAGATGCGCCTTATGTTGACAAAAACAGTACATCCACATGAAAGTGCACCTTGACAACTTCAAAAGCAAGGCCCCTCCATCATCGGCCCAGCCCCACTGGAGACCGCAACCTCCCAATTGGGGTCCACCATGAGGGCCACCACCACCCAGGTACGATCCAAATGCAATGGACACCTTGGCAGACAGAACACGTGCAAGAGTGGCCGAAGTAGGAGACCCCAATAGGCCATTTGTCCCAAGACCCCAACGTGGGGGATTTGGAAGAGGAGGAGGACCCCCACCTCAGAACATGAGGACAGTCATCTGCTATAACTGTAATCAAATGGGGCATTTCTCATGAAACTGTACCCAGCCCAGAAGGAGACAGACTACCAGCCGAGCAGTGGAGACCGATTACTACTCCCAAGAAGAACCCTTGGTACAAGCCAGAACCACCAATGTAGCCCCACTGCAGCAAAGAGCCAAGTATTGGCTAGCAGGAGTAGCAGGAGAAATGGACGATGTCAAGGACCTCATCCTCCAGGAGATGTGGGGGAAGGAGGGTTTTCAAAACACCTGAACCCGGCGGCCTGGGTGAGGGCGGTTAACTGTAACTCTGTAATCATGACTCGCTATCATTCACTTCAAATTCCAGTCTCAATTTGCACAAGTTACGCAATGGCTGACATCAAAGGGCTCATAGACTCCAGAGCCACCGACAACTTCATACGTCCCTCGTTTGCAAAAAGAATGGGACTCGGTCTCCAGGTACTGGACAGACCCCGAAAAATATGGAATATAGACAACATGGAAAATAAAGCAGGCAGTATCACCCACTACGTAGATCTCGAGGTCCAGACTAACCAAAAATGCCAGAAAATGCAATTTTTAATCACTGACATCGGAAACAAAGATTTGGTCCTCGGATACCCATGGCTTGCCACATATGAACCAATGATCAACTGGAGATACGCAACCATACACGAAAACATGCTTCCCGTAGTAATTCGATCTATCAACCCCAACAAGGAACATCATGTTATAGGAACCACCACCACAGAAGAAGAGAAGTGCGATATCATGGAAGAACTGGAAGAAGAAGGCCATCCATGCACCACCACAACGGAGCTTGCTATTGAAGCTAAGCAGTTTCACGATAAAGTAGAACTTCCCCATGCTTATCAACAATTCACAAAAATCTTCAGTGAAGAAGTGTCCAACCGATTTCCCCCCTCGCGACCATGGGACCACGCCATAGAGTTTAAGGAAAACACACCGTCAGCAATCAACTGCAAAGTATACCCTATGACCCAAGAGGAAGATGGAAAACTCAAGGAATTCCTGGATGAACAGCTGAAAAAGGGGTACATACGACCCTCCAAATCCCCCTACATGTCATCCTTCTTCTTCATTAAAAAGAAGGATGGAAAACTACGACCAGTGCAGGACTACAGAAAAATCAACGCAGTTACCATTTGCAATCAATACCCCCTTCCACTCATTTCCAATCTCATTACGGACCTCAGCCAAGCACACACCTACATCAAACTGGACGTCCGATGGGGGTACAATAATGTGTGAATACGGGAAGGAGACGAACATAAAGCAGCATTCAAGACATGGTACGGACTCTTTGAACCCACTGTCATGTACTTCGGACTCACCAACTCCCCCGCAACCTTTCAAACGATGATGAACACCATCTACTGAGACACCATCACCAAACACGAAAGCAAAGGAACAACAATAAGGGTCTACATGGATGACATTGGTATCGCAACAAAGGAACCGGCTGGACAGAGAGAACACGAAGATGCAGTACGAGATGTTCTACAAGTCGCATTGGAACACGACCTCTACTTCAAACTCAAAAAATGCCTCTTCAACAAGCCACGAATGGATTACCTGGGGGTAATCCTTGAAAAGGGGGTAACACGTATGGACCCAGTAAAAATTTTGGGCATCAAAGACTGGCCAACACCAACTAAGGTCCATGACGTACGCTCATTCTTGGGCTTCTGCAATTTTTACCGACTCTTCATTTGTGGCTTTGCCACACATGCCAAACCCCTCAACAAACTGACGAGGAAGGACACAGAATGGAGGTGGATGGATGAAGAGAACAGAGCCTTTGAAAAGCTCAAAGCCCTAGTTACAGAAGAACCGGTACTCACTCACCCAAAGCTAGACAACCCTTTTGAACTAGAAGTGGACGCATCAGGATTCACAACTGGAGCGGTACTTCTGCAGAAGAAAGAAGATGGCAAGTGACACCCCATCGGGTACTACTCCACCACCCTGAACGAAGCAGAGCGAAACTACGACATATACGACCTGGAACTCCTTGCCATCGTCAAAGCACTCAGACATTGGAGACCACAACTAGCCGGATCACCGCATAAGATCAAAATCTATTCCAATCACATGAATCTCCAGTACTGGAAACTCCCACAGAAGATAAGCCAGAGAGTTGCTAGGGAAGTACTTGAACTGATGGAGTACAACTTTGAGATTCACCACATTCCAGGAAAGAAAAATGGAAGAGCCGACACCTTATCACAAAGACCGGACTATGACCAAGGAGAATGAGACAATGAAGATGTCGTAGTACTACCAGAGGACGTATTTGCAAGGACCACAACGATACAAGTCGCACAACAACCTCCTCAAACAGAAATTGCACTACGCTATTGGGTAGACCCACAACATCTGAAATACGTCGACAGGGCTTGGTACCAACAAGGAAAGTACGTCATTACTAGCACACTGGAAGAAAAATGGAAACTCATCTCCGCTCATCATGATCCACCAGTACATGGACACCCAGGAATTGCAAGAACCACACAACTGGTGGAACACCGATACTGGTGGCTGGAACTAAAGCTAGACGTATGAAACTATGTACAAGGATGTGCGGAGTGTCAAAGACACAAGGTCAACACACGCCCCATCAGAGCCCCACTTGTCCCTATAACACCCCAAGAAGATGCGCTCCCCTTTGAAATGATTGCTTTGGACTTCATCACTAAGCTCCCCCAGTCACAAGAATATGACGCAATCCTCACAGTCACCAACCACGACTGTACCAAAGCATCCATATTCATCCCCTGCACGGAGGAAATATCCACAGAAGAAACTGCAGGACTATATGCCACTCACGTGTTCAAACGCTTTGGACTCCCGTCTAAGATCATTAGTGACCATGACCCCCGATTCGCATCAAAATTCACAAGGGAATTGTGCCGAATACTTGGTATCCAACAGAACATATCAACAGCCTACCACCCCCGAACCAATGGACAATCAGAAAGGACAAATCAGTGGTTGGAACAATACCTTCAGTTCTGGGCCAATGAACGCCAAGACAATTGGGTGGCACTCCTACCCATAGTGGAATTCACGCATAACAATTGGCCCCATGAAGCCACAAGGAAGTCCCCATTTTTGCTCCTCATGGGCTACGATCCACGTGCTGATTGGCTTGACAAGCCTTCCCCAATCCCACAGGTCACCACGAGACTCGAACAATTCCGAGAAGCACAGAAAGAAGCTCACAACCTCATCAAAAAGGCACAATCGTTGTGGGTCAAACACCAAGATACACCCAAACTCCGACTCGGAGATTATGTGTGGCTAGAAGGACGTCATCTGAGAACCAATCAACCTACCTCCAAACTGGCGGCGAGATGACATGGACCATTCAAAATCAATAAGATCCTATCTCCGGTCAATTATCAATTGGAACTTCCCATGCAGTGGAGCATCCACCCCGTGTTTCACATCGATCTTCTCACACCTTATCGCGAGACACTCATGCATGGAGAAAATTTCCAGCGCCCACCACCAGATCTAGTAAACAGAGAAGAAGAATACGAGGTTGAGAAAATTCTAGACCACCGGCACTTTGGCAGGTGAAGACACCTCCAATACCTGATCAAATGGAAGGGATATCCCGACTTGGAGAATCAGTGGGTCGATAAGGATGATGTGTTCGCAGACAACGCATTAGCTGAGTATCGATCATTGAAACCCTGACTCTCACACAGCTTAAAGACGGGGAGAACATTACAGGAATCCCCATCACCCCTCTCCTCTACTCACACTGGCTTCCTCAAATCCATTATTTCAACAATGTCTGTTTCCTCTGCCGCCGACGCCATTGCTCGTGTTGCCTCAAACATGGGCCCCATCACCCACCAAGAGCTCATCACAGCTCTTCAAAGCCTCGTCCCCACCAAGCATGCCCCTTGTTACGATTCTTCCTTCTCTTCTCTTGGACGCTTCCGTTCCTCGCTTCTCACTCCCATACCCCACCTTGATATGCTCATAACTCCTCATGCGCCCAACCGTTTCTGATAATCTCTTCGCCGCACGATACGCTTTTACGCCCCCTTCCCTGTATATTAAAGTTCACGGCGCTCCGGGCTCAGCTGACTCGCACATGACCCCGCGCAATCACCATGTTTCCTACTATAGTTGCACCTTTGTTCCGCTTTTACTCAGAACCCATATATCATGTCATATGTTTGTTGCGTACAAACATCCTGTACTAGTATATAAGTCACACGCTACCTAGCTTGTACAGTAGACTTGACTTCTTGTGTAATACCACATCGTTGTCAATCCACGAATGACTTTACGCTCGCTGTTTCGCTTGAGCATGACTTTGGTTCGCCTTTGCGCTTGAACCCCCGAATGTCCCAACTATCACCTATGTGCCCAAGGAGGCCGTGTGGTGCTTATTCATCATCGAACTTGGTCTTAACCGACCATCCCACATCCTGTTACCTTGGCCTGAGTGACTTAGTGACGTGCACGTCGCACATAACGTTCCTGTGGTAACGTTACATTAAGTCAAGTCTCTCGCAACCCTGGCGACTAGTAGGAGTCACATGAAATTCCAGCCACAGTACATCGATCGGTACCTCACCAACAAACTCTCCAGCCACGAAACAGGTGCAGTAATCTGGGAAGAAATCCACAACCAAGAGGGGTACTTCATCTTTGACGCCAAAAACCAGGAATACCACCAAGTCCATTACTTCGATGACCTTCGTATCTGGGCCTATATCGACTATGACCCAAAACAAGGACAGTGGTATGACTACAAAGCTGTCCCTCCACAATTCGGCGCAGGACCCCTTGGGTCAACCAACATCACAGGAATTAACATCGACCCAGACGAATCAACCACCCTCACTCCCATACAGCCAGAGATGGCCACCAACACTCAGGTCGCCACCAGCCTTACTACCGCGGGAGCCTCCGGCTCAGGCAGTGGAGGACCACATGCTACAGGAGGTCGATCAGCTGCTCAGACGGGCGGAGTGTAACGTCTACCACGGACGTTTGTCTGACTTAGACACTATTGTAACGTGGGTTCCCTCTTGGGTAGCGGCGGTGATTGTCGGGAGAGTTGGGGAAGACCATGGGGTGTCGTTGATAGGCTCCCGTGGAGTCGCGATACGTGTAGAGGGGAAGGTCAAGGGGTACTCCTGGAGGTGGACTGGGGACTTTACGAATGTACCTCCAACGGGGGTTATCGACGATGTAGTAACAATGAGTAGGACAAGCGGTGCAAGCGTTGAGGTATTCAAAGATGAGGTGGCACGTGGTATCTGGTGGATACACTACGGCTGGCAAGTCTACCATCCACGAAGGGAAGTGGAGACGACGGTCATGGGGATCCCTCTTGGTCATGAAGGGATATGCCGGAGCTAGCTCACTTAGGGACGCTGCGAGTCCCTAGCACGGAAGACGAGTGGAGAGTGGTATTCGAAGAAGACCAAGATGGGGATCCTGGCCAGTAGTACTATGGGTTTAAATACATGTAAGGGAACCAGTTCTGGCTCCGCTCGAACTCGTATGTAGCCAGTAGCGTAAGTAGCGTAATCTAATAATAGAATGCGCAGTCGTCATTGTAATCCACATCACGTACAACAATAGGAAGCCTCAGTCAGCATAGTAATCCGTATCACGTACAACAATAGCGAGCATCAGTCATCCGAACACGAGGCAGTATGATCCGAAGTCCATGACATATTACTGCTGACATACCGAGTCATCGTGGGTACGTCAGAGTCCACGACCGGGCCGGGCAGTCCGAGAACGAAACGTAACACGGAGCGACTCATAGCTCTAGCGCCCAGCCGATGACGGGGTCAAGCGGTGGTCCAACTGCTGGACCTAGTGGAGGCATACATGGTAGCAGTGGAGGCCCACCAGGCGGCGGTGCCCCTGGTGGCGGTGGAGGTGGTCCGGGCGGTGGAGCCCCTGGTGGTGGTGCCCCAGGAGGAGGTGCACTCCCCATGGGCCCAGCCGGGGCAGTACCAGCACCGGGAGGGGGAAAACTTGGGGGCAACCCACCACCCATCTTCAATGGAAATTGAGAGGAGAGTTGAAACTTTCTTGATCCTTTCGAATTTATTGAGGAATGAACCCAACCGTGGACCAGCTTACAATACCCTATTCAAGGGCCATGACCTTCCTCTCGTACATGAGGGGGCATCTGGTGGACGATTGGGTAGATGAGCAAACCGTGTGGCTGGACACCCAGATAGCAGGAGGAGTACTGCACAATGAAGAGAACCTATGGAACACGGTCCTTGACCGGTTCACGAACGCCTACACCGACACCACCTGAATGAACCAGAGTGCGCCAAGACATCAATAAGTTAAAGATGATTGGTGAAGATATCGACACAGTATATCGCAAAATTCCAGAACCTCACAACCAAAGCCGGCTACAATCCAGACGAAGCCAACGTCATCGAGAAATTCCAAGCAGGGACTCCCTGACAACCTCGTAATCAACGCCATACGCTTTCAACACCCAGTTACATGGGATCAATGGAAAGCTGGCGGCACGACTTCAGCAAGCTGAATATCTTATGCTGAAGCCCCGCCTCACATGCGCAACCGACAAGGTGAAAAACGAGGGGGTCACACCCGAGATCAGTGGGTCCAAGCCCTTAACAAGGCGCGTGACCCAAACGCCATGGATATTAGCTGCACTAGAGCCCGCACAACCCTCACAGACACTGAGAAGCAAAGGATGGTCGCGGAGGGGAGATGTTTCCGATGCAGAGAGAAGGGTCATATGTCGCGTAATTGCCCACAAAAAGGCACTCGCATTGCTCAGACCACAAGCGGAGGAGAAGCGCCTCCTCCCGTCCCCTCTACCCCTGCAGTATCGCCTTCCCCCCTCGTTACTTGAGTCACCATATCAGCAAACCACGTACTGTCGAATGATGAAGCGGCTGACGCTCAGATTGCAGCGTTGGCTGCTCAACCAAAAGAGGTGCGGGACCTCTTGGTGGAGAAGCTTTTTGGAGGAAAGGATTTTCCGAATGCCTAAACCCGTCGGCCTGGGCAAAGGCGCTACACGTGTACTATAGCAGATATCGATCTATGTGAATCCCAGTTCTTTTCAAATCTGCAAATGCAACGGCTGAATGACAGGTCCTGTTGGACTCTGGAGCAACCGACAACTTTATTTGTGTGGAGCTGCTCAAACGAACACATCTCGGAACCCGACCCGTCTCCTGCTCCCATCACCATATGGAACGTTGACGGAACTTACAACCGAGACTGGCTGCGATAACCCAGTACACCGATTTGGCGGTGCGGACTGGTGAGTGTACGAAGACACTTCATTTCCTGGTAACCAACCTAGGAAAGGACGAAGCGATCCTGGGCTACCCCTGGTTCTCGGCCTTCGAGCCTGAGATAGAGTGGAGGAACGCCACGCTGAACGAAAACTTCCAACCAGTCGTAATCTCCAGCCTGAATCTCCAGACCGACGCCATGCCCCTGGAAGCTGCCATCAGGGCCCTACAGGCATATGAGCTCGACGAGGAGGCGTGGGAGCAGGTTGTGAACGAAGAATCGGAGCCAAGCATTACCTTCCTGCGAAAGACAACCACCGCGTTGGAACTTGCTCAGCAGGAAGCAGGCAAAGAGGCAGGCCCGAACGTTCGAGGAAATGGTTCCTCCAGAATATTGGTCGCACCGTAAGGTGTTTAGCGAAGAAGTGTCATACCGATTTCCCCTGTCTCGTGTATGGGACCACGCCATTGAATTACTCCCCGACGCACCCACCACCCTTGATTGCAAAGTATACCCCTTGACTGCAAACGAAGGAGAGGCACTCACAGCCTTCCTGAACGAACAACTCGAGAAGGGATACATTCGCCCTTCGAAGTCTGCCTATGCGTCACCTTTCTTCTTTATCAAAAAGAAAGACTGGAAAACTACGCCCAGTACAGGACTACCGACGCCTCAACGAACTCACTGTAAAAAACCACTATCCCCTCCCCCTCATCCCAGAACTCGTCGATTGCATTTGAACCGCGCAATTGTACTCAAAATTAGACATTCGATGGGGGTACAATAATGTCCGCATCCAAGAGGGCGACGAGTGGAAAGCGGCAGTTCAAAACCAATCAAGGTCTATTCGAACCCCGCAGTCATGTTTTTCGGCCTTACCAATTCCCCCTCTACCTTCCAAACGATGATGGACAGCCGTATTCCGTGACCTCATCCTGACAAATGAGGTTGTTGTCTATATGGACGACATCCTCGTCGCCACGGCCGACAATAAGGACCACCATCGAAAAGTCCTACATAAAGTGCTACAACTTTGCGAGGAACACGATCTGTACGTAAAACCGGAGAAATGTGAATTTGAGGTCTACGAAACTGAGTACCTGGGCCTCATCATCGGCCAGGGACAACTACGGATGGACCCCGTCAAAGTTTGAGGAATCCGGGAATGGCAACCTCCGAAGAGCCTCAAAGAGGTTTGCGCGTTCCTAGGGTTCTGCAACTTTTATCGAAGATTCATACGGGGGTTCTCCCAACTCGCCCAACCTTTCCACAACCTCACAAAGAAGGACGTCCAATGGCACTGGGGCGACATGCAGCAAAACGCTTTCGAAGACATTAAGAAGCGCATATGCGAAGAACCCATGCTTCTATTCCCAGATCTCACGAAACCATTCGAACTGGAGGTCGACGCCTCAAACGTCGCAGTAGGAGCCGTGCTAAACCAATTAGGCCCCGACCAGAAATTTCACCCTGTCGCATTCCACTCCGAGTCATTTATGGAGACGGAGCGAAACTACGACATCTATGACCGGGAATTACTAGCTGTGGTCAAAGCGCTACGAGCATGGAGAACGTACCTTGTAGGATCCCCCCATAAAATCATTATTCCACACCGATCACGCCAACCTCCAATATTGGAAGGAACCCCGGAAGATCAACCGGAGAATAGCGCGAGAGTTCCTAGAGCTGTCAGGAATACGACTTTATTCTGAGACACTGTAGCGGGAATGAAGAATGCGCGTGCAGACACCCTGTCCAGGTGGTCGGATTATGAGTCCGGCAAAGGGGACAACACCAATGTCATCGTCCTACCAGCTGAAAGATTTATCCGAGCCACCCAAATGTCAATATGTGATATGGATATCTGGTCCCGGGTGGCTCAGAACGCTGGCAAGGAAGAAGTGGCACGATGGGCCGAACACCACAACCTCAAACAGCACGACAGGCTGTGGTGGAAAGACGACGTGTTAGTCGTTGTTGGGGACAACGATCTTAAGTGGGGGGTAATCGCCTTCTTTCATGACTCTCCAAGCATGGGCCACCCCAGAATTGCCAACACGCGCGAACTAGTACGACGCGATTATTGGTGGCCCACCATACGAGAAGACGTTGAAGAGTACGTCAAGGGATGTGCCATATGTCAGGCCAACAAAATCAACCCCCACTGACAAAACCCCACCTATTCCCTATATCTACTGATCCTGAGGCGGAACCATTCGAAGTCGTTGCTATGGATTTTATCACCAAACTACCCCCATCTCAGGGATTTGACTCCATTCTCACGATCACCGATCATGACTGTTCAAAAGCCGCGATCTTCATACCCTGTCACGAAACCATTACCGCTGAAGGAGTAGCATGACTGTATCTCCAACACGTTTACCCACACTATGGAATACTGCGCAAACTCATCACAGACCGGGACCCATGATTTACGTCCGCGTTCATGAAAGGGTTGTGCAGCACGCTAGGGATACAACAGAACGTTTCCTCCACATATCACCCCCAAACAGACAGCCAGTCAGAATGTACCAACCAATGGCTGGAACAGTACTTATGTCATTGGAGCAATGTTCAACAGGACAATTGGGCGGAAGCACTCCCAGTAGCACAGTTCGCGCACAACTCTTGGCCAAATGCAACCACAAAACATTCCCTGTTCTCGCTCATCATGGGATGGGAACCACGAACGACATGGGTCTCAAAACCTACACAAGTACCGTCGGTCGACCAATGCCTGGAGGAGATGGTCGTAAGACGACAGCACGCACAAGACTGCATTAAACATGTGCAAGACCTCATGGCCAAGAAGGGGAGAACCCGCTTCATCCCTTACGCTGAAGGGGCCCAGGTCTGGCTAGAAGGGACAAACTTGAGAACGTTCTACCCCTACCGCGAAATTAGCCCCTAAACGTCACGGTCCATTCCGAATCAAGAAGGCCTTATCAGAAGTAATGTACGAGTTGGAGCTGCCAGTCACATGGAAGATACACCCAGTGTTCCACGTGAACCTCCTCACACCATATAAGGAGACGGAACTACACGGGGAAAACTTCTCACGTCCTCCCCCTGACCTTGTGGACAGGAGAAGAAGAATTCGAAAGTGGAGCAGATCATGGGGTCGCGACTCCATGGACGAGGGCGCAAACTCCAATTCCTAGTCAAGTGGAAAGGATTTCCCATGAGCTGTCGCTCATGGGAGCCAGCTGACCATGTCAAACATGCGCCAGGTGCAATCGCCGACTTCTATCACCGACACCCAACGGCTGATGGAGCGGGGAGAAAGCTATAAGAAGACAGGGAAACAAAGAACGGTCTCCATATCCCCGCCTATCATGACAACTCCCATCCCCCACGACACTGTCCCAGCAACTGATCGACCCCGCCCTCCATCCACCTTCATCCTCGAAAGGCTCACAGTTCCCTCACAGTCGGAGGGAATCCCCACTCCCTTCGTATCTCGAACGCCTTACTCGGTCATCCCTTCACGACCCCCGACTCCTGTCCTCGCCATTGCACTCAATGTCTCCCCTACTAGCCTAACTCCCCCTCCATCATCCCCGCCACCACTTGAGCCCGCAGTAGCCCCCCTCTTGGAAGCACCCCCGGGTCTCACGCCCGTCATCCCCCTGTCACGCCTAGCATCAGAGCTTCCCCATCCTTACTTGCTGACTCCAGCGGCGCCCCCTCGTCAGTTACGACCGGATCCTCGTCTCGCATCATTAGATGACGAGGAGGAGCCAGTTGATGAGGGGGATGACAAGGAGTCGGATGACCCTGGACTCCCATTCTTCCTTAATGCTCCCGACACCCCATTTTTCTTCCCCCTGATGATCCCGTTGGAGGACGATATCACGAAAGTCCAAGCGAAGTACATTTACTATCACTGAGACTATCGGGAGATTATCAGAACCCAGGGAAGGGGAAAACCGTGCTACTGCCAGGAAGTCTACCTGTCGACGCCACGCCCTACCACCATGCATCCCACTATTTCACCCCACCAATTAGCTGTCTTTAGTCCGCAAGATCCACACACAGTTACCATCAACAAGGTATCGAGCGAGCTCAAAAACCCCCGCCTATCTGCGGAGGTTGCGAGATTGCGGCAGTGCCTTGGAGACAAGATCGCTTTGGACGCGCGGAGGGTGGATCTCCGATGGCTGGAGCAGGAAGCTACTCGTGACCAGTTCCACTTAGATGCCAAGTTACAGGGCATCACAAAGTGCATGCAGTACACAGGCACCATCCCCCTCATCACTGATAAGTTCGTCAAGCTCACCACATGCCCTGTATGCCCCCGCCACTACTTCCCTGAGCTCCTGCTCGTGCCACGACCCAGAGGACCTGTCAAGATGCCGCGCCTCGTAGATGGACCCAGTCGGACACAGAAACGGTGCAAGTGTTACTTGTGCAAGAAGCGCGGGCACAAGATGAGTGAGTGCCCCAACAGGCCGCCGACTGGTGTCTGTGTGTGGTGCGCAAGTCAGGCTCATGCTTCCGAAGAATTGTCTTATCCATCGCCTCACGCCCATTACCCTGGCGTTCGAGGAGCCCTCTGAGGCACCCCGCTGGTGCAGGAAGTGCCTGAGGTTCGATGCGCAGGCACGACGAGATCGAGTGCCCACAGTACGAAGCATGTAGGCGGTGTGGAGAGCGCAGCAGGTATTTGTTCCTTCGCCGACATGTCTGCCCAGTGGACGACCGGGATGATGAGACTAATGACCCCAGCTGCTGACGTATACGACTACATTGGCAGTGACTGAAGTCGTGGCGACTTCAGATCTAACAGGGGGGTAATGTTACGATTCTTCCTTCTCTTCTCTTGGACGCTTCCGTTCCTCGCTTCTCACTCCCATACCCCACCTTGATATGCTCATAACTCCTTATGCTGCCCAACCGTTTCTGATAGTCTCTTCGCCTGCACGATACGCCTTTACGCCCCCTTCCCTGTATATCAAAGTTCACGGCGCTCCGGGCTCAGCTGACTCGCACATGACCCCGCACAATCACCATGTTTCCTACTATAGTTGCACCTTTGTTCCGCTTTTACTCAGAACCCATATATCATGTCATATGTTTGTTGCATACAAACATCCTGTACCAGTATATAAGTCGCACGCTACCTAGCTTGTATGGTAGACTTGACTTCTTGTGTAATACCACATCGTTGTCAATCCACGAACGACTTTACGCTCGCCGTTTTGCTTGAGCACGACTTTGGTTCACCTTTGCGCTTGAACCCCCGAACGTCCCGACTATCACCTACGTGCCTGAGGAGGCCGTGTGGTGCTTATTCATCATCAAACTTGGTCTTAACCGACCATCCCACATCCTGTTACCTCAGCCTGAGTGACTTAGTGACGTGCACATCGCACATAATGTTCCTGTGGTAACGTTACACCCCTGAGACCAGCAACCCAACTAGCTGGTGGCTCATCACAGAAGACAGACAATGTGTTACATTTCGTTCTTGGACTGCCCGGCCTGGTCATGAACTCTGACATGTTCACGATGACCTGACGTGTTAGTAGTAATGTGTCATGAACTTCAGATCTTGTTACCTCATGTTTCGCTGACTGATTGCCTCCATTGTTGTACGTGACAAGGCTTACTATGCTTACTGAGATTCGCTATTGTTGTATGTGTACGATATTACAATATGGATGACTGATTTCTAGGATCGGTATACTAGGGTTCACGCTACTTACGCTATTGGCTACCTATACGTTCAAGCGGAGCCAGAACTGGTTCCCTTATGTGTATTTAAGCTCATAGTAGTACAGGCCAGGATCCCCATCTTGGTCTTCTTCAAATACCACTACTCTCCTATCGTCTTCTATACAAGGGCCAAGTGTCCCTTCGTGAACTAGCTCCAGCATATCCCTCAGACCAAGGGATCCCTGTGACTCTCTACCCCATTCCAACTCCTCATGGATGGTGGATAGCCCGACTGTGACTTACCCTCCCAATACCACGTGTCACCTTGTCTTCGAGTATCTCAACTCCAGAACCGCCAGGCCTTTCAAGTGCTATTACGTCCTCGATAACCCTCGTTGGAGATTCATCCGCAGTGTCTGAGTCCCACCACCCTCAGTCCCGGCAGGTTTCCCTTTGTATACTTATCGCAACTCTACCGGCACCTATTGCAGACATCCAGCCGTCTTCCCTGAAGACTCAGTGAACCATCACTATTACCCACGCTACGCAAGTGCCTAAGTCAGGCAAACGTCCATGGTAGATGTTACATTAAGACCAAGATCCTTCACCGTGGCTTCCGCAATGATTACGACCAGAGACCTTTGGGTACCATTTCGACTGTACCATATCAACAGAAGAGGAGAACACAATGTTCCAAAGAAATTCCTAGGAGCAGCCTTTTGGCAAACTGAGAAGGGAGACCCAGGCTACGTAGTCCCCTATAACCATCGCAACAACACCACCAGCTTAATCCCCATAGAATTCAACTTCAAAAACCTCTGTTGGACAGAGATCAAGTGGGACGAACTCCACAGAAAACTCCAAGTAGTACGACCTGCAACAGCCAGCTTAGGCCTTGACATCCTTCAAACCAGTATCACCACTAGAGATCAGTGGGGGCCCATTGACAGAGAAACAGAAGAACCCGTTCGATCCCCTACACCTAAGACCCCAGCACCCTCCCCTTCATTAGCAAGTAACCCAGAAGACATTCGTATCCTCGTGGCACAGGCAGAAGAAGAAGAACAGCAGTTGGAACTATTAGCTGAGTTGATTCCCACCAACATGACCACTACCGCCACTGAGCAACCCCTTACATTCAAGGAACCCGCCCGCATCCAACGCAGCGGACCTCCCAGCAACGACCCTCCTGCAAATGGAGGAGGAGACGGAGGAGATGACAGAGAAGGACCCCTATTCACAGGACCAAATGTCTCCGTCGGAAGTCACCCTGAGAAATTCATGGGCAGAGAACCCATTGTGTTCACTGGGGATCGTACTAAAGTCCAGCAGTTCCTAACCCAATGGGAACTGTTCATTGAAACAAATTTCGACAACCCCGCCTTCACACTTCCCTATTGTAAGGCCCTCATATTCCTCACCTACATACAGGGGGAACACGTCAATGAGTGGGTCTTGTCCACTACCAAGTGGGTCAAAGGATACAAGGCCAAGCACGGCCCCTACGACGACTGGATCTGGCAAGCTGTAGAGCTCGGATTTAAACAAACTTTCACCGACACCTTGGAGAAAGAATGTGCCCAACAGGAGCTCCAGAAGGGATTCCGCATGGAAGGACAAGACATTGACACTTATGTAGCCAAATTTGAAAAGGCCGTATGCGAAGCTGGGTATCGCTTTGATGATTCCCTAGTGCTTGATAAATTCACTGGAGGCCTCCCCATAGAACTATACAAAAACGCCTACAACTTCCACAGTCCCAACACCTACAATCAATGGAAGACAGCCGTACTCGAGCAACAACGCAAGTGGATGCATCTCCAAACCCGACTCGGGGGGCGCAAACCCCCTGGAGGACCTGGCAAGCAAGGGAATACATCCCTGAGAACCTTCAACGCGCCAAATCACCCGCCACAACCCCAACAAGGATGGCAGTTGTTCCGTAACCATCCTGACTGTAACGCTACCACGGCATTAGTCCGACTTGGACTCAATAATGGCATTCGTGACTTAGCAACTTTGGGAGTATCGTTCGTAAGTCTTGAGGATCCCTTGAAATACGATTAAGGCGATCCAGAAGGACTTAAGAATGAGGACGAAAGCAACGAAGACTCGATAGCGCGAAATGACGATGGCCTTAGACTCGAAGGTCAAGGAGAGTAAAAGACTCAAAGCTCAAAGGCTCAACAAGTAGACGATTTGAAAGTGGTATTCAGAAGAAGACCAAGATGGCGTATCTTGGTCTTTCCAGTCCACTATTTATACATATAAAGAGGTAGCTTTAAAGCTCCTCTGTGAGTCCGATATCATATGGCGTAAGTAGCTCGAACCCTACTACCGCTGTACTAGTAATGAGTAATACTAACAATCACATGCTAGTACTACTCGTGCTGACTGATGCTGAAGTCCGTGACTAATTCCTACTTACTACCGTAGTCACAACCATGTAGTAAGTGTCCACTTGTACCTCGTATTGTTCGTCCGTTACACTGATGCCATGGACACCACTCTGGGAAGAGTCTGTGCCAGACTCACAGGATCTGAAGAGATTGACTACACACATCAGCCATACACCCCTCAAGGAGGAGGAGGAGGATGCCCACAGGGCAGAGGAGTCATTAATGCTAAGGACGTCATCTGTTACAACTGTAACAAACCAGGCCACTTCTCACGTAATTGCCTCCAGCCACGCCGTCCCTGCAACAATCAGAATTGGCAACCACGCCAAGGATGTGGCGCCTTTATCAAAGAAGTCCAGAGTGTCGCCAAAGAGCCACTTATCCAGTTTGATGACAATAATGGCAGTAGCTGAGGCGCCTGCGCCACCACTGATACGCCGCAAGACCGGGCTACCAGCTGGATAAACAGAGTCCGATCATTGGACGAAGAGGCGAAGGTGCTGGTGATGAGGGACCTGATGAGTCAGGAGGATTTTCAAAGCACCTGAACCTGACAGCCTGGGTGAGGGCATTACACTGTAACTCTGTGTTCATAATGCGCTATCAATCTATGCATGTTCCAGTTTCATTGCACACAAGTTACGCCATGGCCGATAAATGAGCTTTAGTGGATTCCGGAGCCACTAACAACTTCATACATCTGGACTTTGCAAGGAGAATGAGGCTAGGCCTCAAAGAACTAGACCATCATCGAAAGATCTGGAATATCGACAGCACGCACAACAAGGGGGGCAAGATAACCCACTGTGTGGATCTTGAGGTTGAAACAAAGGGGATCAAGAAAGACATGAGATTCCTCGTCACTGACGTAGGAGGAGAAGATATCATCCTTGGATATCCCTGGTTGGCCACGTTCCAACCTAACATTCAATGGGCGTCTGCTACACTAAACGAAGCTGAGTATCCCGTGGTACTTCGCACTATCAACCCCACCAAGCCCTGTATAGACCCCATCATTGCCCGACTTGTGCTCCAGAAGGTATTGGGAATGCCTGACAAACAACGTGTTGAGGAAGAACTGCGACAAGAGTGTGACCTAGAAGTAACACGACTCCGAGCCACCACATCCACCGAACTGGCCATCAAAGCCCAACAATATACGGAGAAGAAGGCAGTCCCCGAAGAATACAAGCGACACGTTAAGATCTTCAGCGAAGAAGAATCCCATCGCTTCCCCCTCTCCAAACCATGGGATCATGCCATTGAGTTCAAACCAGATGCTCCTGACACCATCGACTGTAAGGTTTACCCCATGAGTCAAGCCGAAGATAAAGCCCTCAAGGAATTCATCGACAAACAACTGGCCAAAGGATACATACGACCCTCTAAATCCCCGTACGCATCATCCTTCTTCTTCATCAAAAAGAAGGACAGAAAACTACGCCCAGTACAAGACTACTGGAATATCAACAAATGGACGATATGCAATCAATACCCACTCCCTCTCATACCTGAACTAATTGCCGACCTCAGTGGAGCATTCATATTCACCAAGCTTGACATTCGATGGGGATACAATAACGTACGCATCAAAGAAGGAGACCAGGAAAAAGCCGCGTTCAAGACACGCTATAGACTCTTCAAGCCCACGGTAATGTTCTTCGGATTAACCAACTCCCCAGCAACTTTCCAAACTATGATGAATGAGATCTGTAAAGATCTCATTGCTTACCATGAAACAAAGGGAATGGTTATCAGGGTATACATGGACAACATCGGCATTGCAACACGGTCTAATGAACAAGCACACATCGACGCGGTACACGACGTATTGGATTTACTGGAACAGAACGACCTCTTTCTCAAACCAGAGAAGTGCATCTTCCACGCTCCTAGCATCGATTACCTGGGGGTAATCATTGAAAAGGGGGTGACTCGAATGGACCCCGTCAAAATTTCCAGCATCAAAGACTGGCCCACCCCAAAGAACGTCAAACAGGTACAATCCTTCCTAGGCTTTTGCAACTTCTACCGCACTTTCATTCGAAATTTTGCCACCTACGCACGACCCCTCAATAAACTCACGCGTAAGGACATCAAATGGACATGGACAACAGCGGAACAAGAGGCGTTCAACAAGATCAAGAAACTCGTCACGGAAGAACCAGTACTTGCACACGCCAACCTGGAAGATCAATTCGAACTAGAAGTGGACGCATCAGGATTCGCAGTAGGAGCAGTACTACTCCAGCGCAAAGAAGACGGCAAAAGACACCCCATCGCATACTACTCAAACACCCTTAGCGCTGCGGAACGAAATTACGACATTTACAATCTAGAACTCCTAGCAATCGTCAAGGCATTAAGGAACTGGCGCCATTACCTGGCCGGATCACCCCACAAGATCAAAGTCTTCTCGGATCACATGAACTTACAGTACTGGCGCTCACCACAAAAGATAAGCCGCCGAGTAGCCTGGGAAGTACTTGAACTTTCTGAGTATGATATTGAAATTCACCATATCAAAGGGATGGCAAATGGAAGAGCTGATGCATTATCTAGACGCCCTGACTACGATCAAGGGGAAGGCGACAATGAACACGTCACGGTATTACCAGATGAAGTATTTGTCAGAGCGGCATTATTGGATACCACAGAAGATCCACTTCAAATCAACGCCACCATATCAGTACAAGAAATGAAGAAGATCAACCCAATATACGCACAAGATGCCGACAAGATATGCCCATGGGTAGATCTGCACGGCCTCAAATGGATAGAAGGCACATGGTACAAAGATGGGAGACGCACAGTCACTGGAGGCATTCACGAAAAGCGAGAAATTATCAAAACACATCACGACCCTCCCGTATACGGACACCCCAGAATCAGCTGTACCATCAAACTTGTGGAATGATACTACTGGTGGCCAGGATTATGCCAAGAAGTCATGGACTATGTCAAGGGTTGCGCCGACTGTCAAAGAATCAAAGTCAACACCAGGGCCATCAAAGTGCCACTGCGCCCAATATTTCCCAAACCGGAAGCTATGCCATTTGAAACCATCGCCCTTGATTTCATCACTAAACTTCCAACAGCGCAGGATTGTGATACGATCCTCATGATAACAGATCATGACTGCACCAAAATGGCCCTGTTCATCCCCTGCCAGGAAGAGATATCAGCCGAAGGGACTGCAGCCCTGTACGTAAAACACATATTCCCCCGATTCGGATTACCTGGCAAGATTATCAGTGATAGAGATCTGCGATTCACATCAAAGTTCACACACAAATTATGCAAAATCCTTGGCATCGAACAAAACATCTCCATGACCTATCACCCTTGCACAGACGGACAATCTGAACACACCAACCAATGGCTAGAGCAATACTTACAATTCTGGGTCAATGAACAGCAAGACGATTGGATCCACTACCTCCCTATGGCTGAGTTCACACATAATAATTGGCCAAGTGAAACCACTAAGGAATCCCCTTTCCAGCTCCTAATGGGGTATAACCCCCATGCAGATTGGACGGACTGACCATCCCCTATTCCACAAGTAGCACTCAGGGTCAAACAGTTCAAGGAACTCCAACAGTGCGCGCAATCACTGATGATCAAAGCGCAACAGGGGTGGATCAAGGCAAAAGATACACCCAAGTTCCAAATTGGGGATCAAGTGTGGTTAGAGGGACACCACTTACACACTCATCAACCAACCGCAAAACTGGCAGCACGAAGGCACGGCCCCTTAAAGGTTATTCAGGTGATGTCCGCAGTCAACTATCGACTAGAGCTTCCCACGCAGTGGCAGATCCACCCAGTGTTCCATGTGGACCTCCTTACGCCCTATCGCGAAACACCCACACACGGACCCAACTATCAATGCCCGCCACCAGATCTAGTCAGTGGCAAAGAAGAATACGAAGTCGAGAAGATTCTAGACTCTCGGTGTTTCGGCAGAAGTTGCAAGTTGCAGTATTTGGTCAAATGGAAGGGGTATCCCGACTCGGACAATCAGTGGGTCGATAAGGATGACGTGTTCACAGATGACACGATCCAGGAGTTCAAAAATTCCAACCCCGCTCATGAGACACATATAAGCACAGGAAAATCCCAAGAGATGTCCCCATCTCCTTCCTCTGCTACCATCACCACTCATGCATCCTTCCTCGCCAGTCCACTTCCACTATGTCATCGATACCAGTCTGGCAGCTCCTTACTGAACACAGTCCACACCATCGTCACCCCTGTCATCTACCCTCTCCCTTCACCAATGAGGAAGTCATCCTCCTTCCACCGCGTCATCCCGAGTTCCTTCACCATCCCCCACTCTTTATTCCGAGACCAACCAGCCCAGTCAACTCAGAAGCCACTACGTCCCCACCAGAGCGCCTACTCCAGCAGGCAACGAACAGGGCTACATGCCCAGCCAACTGGCAACCCCGCCAGGACCTGACGAGGGCAGGGATCTGTACGACCCAGCTGAACACCTCGAAACGCATCCATATCTGCATTATGCCACCCATCTCACCACGACACACTCGGAAACCCCCCTGCTATGCGGACCCACCAGGGAAGCTCTCACATTACCGGCGCCACCTCAATCCGTGCTTTGCCGCGATCAAGAGGAGGAACATATGTCAGAGGCCGAGGATCGGCCGGAGACTCCCCCGCCCAGGGGATATCAGTTCAACCAGGGAGTACACTATATTCCATTCCAGATTCGAGACACTCAAGAACGCCTTTGGCCCACCTGGTATACTCAGCTCATTCTCACCACCGACCCCTTTGTCCTGGCCTTCCACGCTGGGAACAACCAACAGTACGGCAAGCCCGTCCACCCCACCCCCTATTTTGAGGGACAGTCCACTCCCCCCACTTACACCGACAACGACCTCATGTTCCTGCTCTCTGACGCGGGACTAGTCAACTTGGTCGACCAAGCGCTCCTTCATATGAAGGACCTTCCCCTCGTGGCCGAGGTACACCAATACCGGTGCATGACCCTCGGTTGGCGTGCCCAGCAACATTGGGTAGCCACGGAGCAAATGAAGTTGGAGCACATAGAGATCAAGAGGAACAGGTGTGTGGCTCAACTCCAATGTGCTCACGCAATTGATCACATCGAGAATGAGTGGTCCTCACTTCACCGAGGTCCCCAAGCAGAGGAGGACGCCAAAGAGATAGAGGTGATCCACCACATGCAGTCCCTTGGCACAAACCCCCTTGCGGTCATGCGCGGTCAAGCTGGGGCTTGAACCTGAAAAGGGGGTGATGTTACGTTTCGTTCTCAGACTGCCCGGCCTGGTCGTGAACTCTGACATGTTTGCAATGACCCAATGTGTCAGTAGTAATGTGTCATGGACTTCGGATCTTGTTACCTTGTGTTTCGCTGACTGATTGCCTCCATTGTTGTATGTGACAAGGCTTACTATGCTAACTGAGATTCACTATTGTTGTACGTGTACGATATTACGATACGGATGACTGATTTCTAGGATCGGTATACTAGGGTTCACGCTACTTACGCTATTGGCTACCTATACGTTCAAGCGGAGCCAGAACTGGTTCCCTTATGTGTATTTAAGCTCATAGTAGTACAGGCCAGGATCCCATCTTGGTCTTCTTCAAATACTACTACTCTCCTATCGTCTTCTATACAAGGGCCAAGTGTCCCTTCGTGAACTAGCTCCGGCATATCCCTCAGACCAAGGGATCCCTGTGACTCTCTACCCCATTCCAACTCCTCATGGATGGTGGATAGCCCAACTGTGACTTACCCTCCCGATACCACGTGTCACCTCGTCTTCAAGTATCTCAACTCCAGAACCACCAGGCCTTTCAAGTGCTATTACATCCTCGATAACCCTCGTTGGAGATTCGTCCGCAGTGTCCGAGTCCCACCACCCTCAGTCCTGGCAGGTTTCCCTTTGTATACTTATTGTGACTCTACCGGCACCTATTGCAGACATCCAGCCATCTTCCCTGAAGACTCAGTGAACCATCACTATTACCCACGCGGGAACCCACGCTACGCAAGTGCCTAAGTCAGGCAAACGTCCGTGGTAGACGTTACACAATGGCTCAACACCATGCCACTCACGACGCCCAAAGTTGATCAGCTTCGTGGAGCTCTCTGCGACAGTGGGGACTCCTCACCTCAACCTCTCCCAGTCCAAGTGGAGCAGTGGGTCGAAGAAGTGCCCCTCGAAGGCAACGTTGAGGTGGCACAACTGGAAGAAGCAGGAGAGGTGGAGGCAAGTAGCAGAGGACTGGAAGCATGAGCAGCTTCAACAAGCGAATGAATGGCGGTCGGAGATGATAAGGAGGCAGAAGGAAGGAGCAGTAGAGTGGATGAGACGATACTGGAGCAGGTGAGAGGAAGCCTGCAAGACTACTACCCAGCTGAGCACCCACTCATCATCACTGCCACCGACACTGACCACCCCTCCAAAACTCCCTATGTGTGTGACACCGTAGGGCGACCCCTCTACCACGGAGGCATGCGAGCAGATGCACCCCTGCTGTTTCCCACTCTCCAACTCCACCATCGTACTCTCAGACCCCCACCCCACGGATACAAGTACAACTGGGGGGAGGACTTCGTCCACTATCCCATCACCAATGGCCAGGGTAGGACGCATCAGGTGTCCTACATCCAGGTCATCATGAACTCAGACCCCATCGTCTTGGGGCTCGTCAAGGACAGCAAGAAGGTCTACTCGCAGCCGCTCTACACAGAGCCCCAAGTCCAAGCGACGGGTAAGCCCCATTACCCCCAGGAGGACCTGATCCTCTTTGCAGGCAGCTACCACAACCACCCCCGCTTCGACCGCGCTCTCAACGAGCTGCATGACATTAGCCTCAAAGCAGAGGTACACCGCTACAGGGCGTATGCGTACAAGGCTGAGCGGATGGAGCAACAGCTTCATCAACTTGCCACCACACTGGGAGGGGTCAAGGGCAAGCTGGCCTGGAGTAAGTTCCGGTTGGAGATGGCTAACATGTTGGAATGGATCAAGGAGACGCAGATGGGATGGATGGGGGGTTCTGGACTTTGCAGGTGGCATGGGTGCCGTGGCTGAAAAGGGGGTGATGTCACGGTATAAGCATTATGGACTCGGGATTACGGTATGAGGGAAGTGGACACTTACTATACGGTTATGACTACGATAGTAAGTAGGAATTAGTCATGGACTTTGATCAGTCAGCACACGTTGTACTAGCATGTGATTGTTGGTATGACTCATTACTAGTATAGCAGTAGTAGGGTTCAAGCTACTTACGCTACAGGACATCAGACTCATAGGGGAGCTTTAAAGTCACCCCTCTATATGTATAAATAGTGGATCGTGAAGACCAAGACAAGCCATCTTGGTCTTCTTCTAAATACCACTCTTCTACTCCATTCCTTCTTGAGCCTTTGCGCTTCACTTCAGTAATCCCCTTGACCTTTGAGTCTAAGGCAGTCATTGCTTTGTTTCACCAAGTCTTTGCTCTTTTGGTCTTTGTCCTCAAGTCCCTGTGGATCGCCTTGGTCGTATTCCAAGGGATACTACGAACTTACGAGCAATATTGCAAGAGTCGCTAAGTCATGAACGCCCTTTCATCTAGTCCAAGTTGGACTAATGCCGTGGTAGCGTAACACTCTGGTTATGTATTCCTATTAGCTAATGGTGCAATAAGCTGGTCTTCGCAAAAGCAAAAGACAGTGGCCCAAAACACTACAGAGGCAGAGTACATGGCCATGACCGATGCAGCCAATCAGGCTGCGTGGTATCAGAGTTTCCTCACAGAACTTGGGTACGAGGTCAACAACCCCATCCCACTGCATGGTGACAACAAGGGTGCCATTGATTTGGCCTTGAACCCTGTCACTGGGAGACGATCTAAACACATTGCCATATGGCATCATGTCATTAGGGAATACATCAAAAAGGGGACCATCACCCTGATCCAAACCCCTACAGTAGAAATGGTTGCAGATGGCTTCACAAAGAGTCTAGCACGTATTTTACTAGAAAAACATAACAAAGACATGGGATTGTGTCCTTAGATTGTAGATCACGGGGAGATGTTGATAAGTGACCCTGCGCACTTAGCAGCTCTGGATGGACCGGACTTGCAGCATGGACTGCTTTAGATAAGATATATTGGACTTGTAGATTAGATATATGATCTGTACAATTTCGGACTTCTTTCTTATCTATGACATCATGTATAATGACATCATTTGGACTCCTCTGGACTTTACATTGTACTTTGCGTCTTTGTACTTTCCTTTGTTCTATCTTTATTATGATGTCACTATGATATCATCTTGGTCTGGATTTTTATTCTTATCGCCTTGTTCTCATTCTGTATATTCCTTTTGTCATATATTCAGAACAACACTCCTTGTAATCCATGACTCTGTGTTACTTACCTTGTATCAGTGTCACCCCCTGTAAGGTATAAGTAGAGTAGCCTGTATGCTCCTGGTCCACATCAGTTCCTCACTGCTTGTGTGCCAGGTATGTTTCCTCCCTTCCAATATTATCAGTTCCTCACTGCTTGTGTGCCAGAACTATCTCTCAGCTTCTCTTGCAAGATCCCCCTCTGCTGCTTCCAGCTGCTCTGTTACAGATGGACCCGAAGTATGATACGGAGAACGAAGTGGACTCTTACTATACGGTTATGACTACGATAGTAAGTAGGAATTAGTCATGGACATTACAGATCAGTCAGCAAGGGGAGTACTAGCATGTGATAACTAGTATTACTCATTCCTAGGATAGCGGTAGTAGGGTTCGAGCTACTTACGCTAGAGGACATTACTTACAAGAGGAGCTTTAAAGCTGCCTCTACAATATGTATAAATAGTGGGACGTGAAGACCAAGATACGCCATCTTGGTCTTCTTCAGAATACCACTCGCTTCCTTTCTAAAAAGCCTCTTCAAGTGGCCTTCGTGCCTTCGGTCTTCAAGCATCGTATTCCTGACCTTCGCGTCTAGGACACTGGCACTCTCAAGTCATCAACTTGGAGTTGCCTTAGTACTACTTGGGCGAATACTGTGGATCGCCTTGGTTGTCTTTTACGGGATCACCGAGACTCTGAAGGGATCCCACAAATCTGCTAAGTCGTGAACGCCGTTATACAAAGTCCAAGTCGGACTAACGCCGTGGTAGCGTTACATTAAGACCAAGATCTCCCAATTGTGGCGTTCACCACAAGAGACCAGTGGAGAAACTTTCGAACCTACAGCCTCGACACCAGAGGAGAATGATCAGTACCGCGAAGATTCCTAGGCGTGGCCAGGTGGAGAGAATATAGAGGAGACACCGGGTACTTCGTCGACTTCCCAGGAGAAGCCATCAGATACCGACTGTTACGTTTCGCCCCGGACTGCCCGGACCGGTTGTGAACTCTGACGTGTTCGGAATGACTCGGCACGTTAAGTAGTAATACGTCATGGACTTCGGATCCTGTTGCCTCACGTTTGATGACTGATGCTCGCCATTGTTGTACGTGATGATGATTACTATGCTGACTGATGATTCCTATTGTTGTACGTGTTGTGGATTACGATGACGACTGCGCACTCTATTATTAGAGTACGCTACTTACGCTATTGGTTACTTACGAGTTCGAGCGGAGCTAGAACTAGTTCCCTTACTTGTATTTAAGTTCGCAGTAGTACGGACCAGGATCTCCATCTTGGTCTTCTTCCAATACCACTACTTCTACTCGTCATCTGTGCTAGGGACTTGCAGTGTCCCTAAGTGAGCTTGCTCCGGCATATCCCTCTACGACAAAGAAGGGATCCCCGTGACCTTATCTCCATCTTCCTCGTGAATGGTAGATCAGCCGACCGTGACTTATCCGCCTGGTACCACGTGTCATCTCGTCTTCGAATACCTCAACTCTCGAACCGCACACCCAACTCACTGCTACTACATCGTCGACAACCTCCAGTGGGAGTATATCCGCAAAGTCCCTAGTCCACCCCCAAACGTCCCGATAGAAGAGACGCTGTACACCTATAGGGACTCCACAGGCACGTATTGGCCCCATCCCGCCGTCTTTCCCGAGCACTCGGACAACCACAGGTTTCACCCCCGAGGGAACCCACGTCATAACAGCGCCTAAGTCAGGCAAACATCCGTGGTAGACGTTACATTAAGACCAAGATCCTTCAACGTGGCTTCCGCAGTAACGACCCGCGACCTTTGGATCCCATTCCGACCGTATCATATCGACAGAAGAGGGGAACGCAACGTCCCTAAGCAATACCTCAAAGAAGCCTTTTGGCAAACAGAACAAGGAGACCCAGGCTATGTAGTCCTTTACACTTACAAGGACGGCAAAACCGGACTTATCCCGGTAGAATTCAACTTTGAACACACTTGCTGGACAGAACTCAAGTGGGACGCACTCCACTACAAACTACAAGTCGTCAGACCGGCTGGATCAAGCCTCAAACTACCGACATCTTACAAAGCGAAGTCACCACCAGAGACCAGTGGGGCCCCATAGACGGACAAGAAGAGGAACCAGTCCGATCCCCTACTCCGAAGACACCAGCACCATCCCCATCCTTGGGAAGCAACCCGGAGGAAATCCGCATACTAGAAGCCCAAGCAGAAGAAGAAGAAGCGCAACTAGGATTACTAGCTGAGTCTATCCCCACAGACATGACCACTACTGTCACCCGAACAACCCGCTACATTTCAGGAACCCGCACGCATAAGTCGTGGAGAAGGACCACCGCCCGGAGGACATGGAGGCGGAGGAGGAGGAGGAGACGACGGAGGGGGAGACCCCGGAGGACCCCTATTCACAGGGCCAACGTCTCTAGCGGAACCAAGCCTGAGAAATTCATGGGCAAAGAACCGCTCGTATTCACAGGAGATCGCACCAAGGTCCAACAGTTCCTTACCCAATGGGAATTATTCGGGGAGACCACTACGACAACCCTGCGTTCAC
>JAKELG010000196.1:0-73097 GCA_021527035.1 Lactarius vividus | reverse complement strand
GCCACAGGCCCCCAATGGGGACCACCAAGGGGACCACCCCCGCAAGGTATGACCAAACGCCATGGACACCTCGGCCGATCGAACACGCGCACGAGTTGCGGAAGTAGGAGACGCGAACCGCCCCCTTCATCCCAAGACCACAAAGAGGAGGATACGGACGAGGAGGAGGCCCGCCACCTCGAGATATGAGGACAGTAGTCTGTTACAACTGTAACCAGATGGACACTCTCACGTAACTGTCCACAGCCACGTCGTCGAGCCCCACTAGCAGGATGGCGACACGACTACTATTCACAAGAGGAGCCACCGGCGACAGTAAGAGCAGCAAGCTCGGCACTGCCCCAACAAAGAGCCAAGGATTGGCTAGCGGGAGTAGCGGGAGAATCGGACGATGTAAAGGACCTCATCCTCCAAGAGATGTGGGGGAAGGAGGGTTTTCAGAACGCCTAAACCCATCGGCCTGGGTGAGGGCGGTTATTGTAATTCCGTAATCATGACTCGCTTTCGGTCTCTTAAATTCCAGTCTCGATTCGCACGAATTACGCAATGGCCGATATCAGAACACTAGTGGACTCAGGAGCCACGGACAACTTCATACGACCCTCGTTCGCAAAACGAATGGGCTTGGGGCTACAACAGCTAGAACACCCCAGAAAGATATGGAACATCGACAATACAGAAAATAAAGCGGGCAGTATCACCCACTTTATCGATCTGGATGTACAGACTAATCAACAACGGCAAAAGATGCGTTTCCTAGTCACAGACCTAGGAAACGAAGACCTAGTACTCGGCTATCCCTGGTTGGCAACCTACGAACCCACGATAAACTGGAGGTATGCCACTATCCACGAGAAGATGCTTCCCGTCGTTATACGATCAATCAACCCCAACAAAGAAAACCACATCATCGGAAGTATCCTCACCGAGGAAGAAAAGGAAGACGCAATGGCAGAACTAGAGGAAGAAAGCCACCTGCGAACCACCGCCACGGAACTAGCCATCGAAGCTAAGCAGTTTCACGACAAAGTAGAGCTTCCTCCAGCTTACCAACAATTCGCAAAAATCTTCAACGAGGAGGCATCCAATCGGTTTCCCCCTTCACGACCATGGGACCATGCCATCGAATTCAAAGAAGGTACACCGTTAGCAATTGACTGCAAAGTCTATCCTATGACGCAAGAGGAAGACGGCAAACTCAAGGAATTCTTAGATGAGCAACTGAAGAAGGGATACATCCGCCCATCCAAATCTCCGTACGCTTCATCCTTCTTCTTCATCAAAAAGAAGGACGGAAAGCTACGACCAGTTCAGGACTACCGAAGAATCAACGCCGTCACTATCTGCAATCAATACCCTCTGCCGCTCATCTCGGATCTCATTACGGACCTCAGTCAAGCACACACTTACACAAAACTAGATGTTAGGTGGGGGTACAACAACGTGCGCATCAAAGAGGGAGACGAGCATAAGGCTGCATTCAAAACACGATACGGACTCTTCGAACCAACGGTTATGTACTTCGGACTCACCAACTCTCCGGCGACCTTCCAAACCATGATGAACACGATATACCGAGACACCATCGCAAAACACGAAGCGAAGGGGACGATCATACGCGTATACATGGACGACATAGGCATCGCAACTAGAGACCCAGCTGGGCAGGAAGAACATGAAGAAGCGGTCTGCGATGTATTACAAGTGGCTATGGAACACGACCTCTACTTCAAACTCGAGAAGTGCCTCTTCAACAAGCCGCGAATGGATTACCTGGGGGTAATCCTTGAAAAGGGGGGTAACACGCATGGACCCGGTAAAAATTTCTGGCATCAAGGACTGGCCCACGCCCACCAAGGTCCGTGACGTCCGCTCATTCCTAGGATTCTGCAATTTTTACCGACTCTTCATTCGCGGCTTCGCCACACACGCCAAACCACTCAACAAACTCACGAGAAAGGACACGGAGTGGAGATGGACGGACGAAGAAGACAAGGCGTTCCAAAAGCTCAAAGCCCTAGTCACGGAAGAACCGGTACTCGCACACCCGAAGCTGGACGATCCGTTTGAACTCGAGGTAGATGCTTCAGGATTTGCAACCGGCGCAGTACTACTCCAGAAGAAGGAAGACGGCAAACGACACCCAATAGGTTATTACTCGGCCACCCTCAACGAAGCGGAAAGGAACTACGATATATACGACTTAGAACTCCTCGCAATTGTCAAAGCCCTCCGACACTGGAGGCCACTGCTAGCCGGATCGCCACATAAGATAAAGATCTACTCGGACCACATGAACCTCCAGTACTGGAAGTTACCGCAGAAAATCAGCCGAAGGGTCGCCAGGGAAGTACTGGAACTTATGGAGTACAACTTCGAAATTCACCACATTCCAGGAAAGAAGAATGGCCGCGCAGACGCCCTATCCAGACGACCCGACTACGACCAGGGAGAACGAGACAATGAAGACGTGATTGTGCTACCGGAAGACGTATTTGCACGGACGACCACGGTACAAGCGGAACAAGACCCCCCACAAACCGAGATCGTACTACGATACTGGGTGGACTCCCAGCAACTGAAATTCATAAACGGGGCATGGTACCGACAAGGGAAGTACGTTATCACGGGATCACTAGACGAAAAACGGAAGTTGATCGCCGCACACCATGACCCGCCGGTACACGGACACCCCGGAATTGCACGAACCACGAGGCTGGTAGAAAGAAAGTACTGGTGGCCAGAGCTGAAACTGGACGTCCGCAACTTCGTACAGGGATGCGCCGAATGTCAACGCCACAAGGTCAATACGCGCCCCACAAAAGCCCCACTCGTACCCATTACACCGAAAGAGGACGCCCTACCATTTGAAACCATCGCCCTCGATTTCATCACCAAACTCCCAGTATCCCAGGGGTATGACTCCGTTTTAACCATAACAGATCACGACTGTAGCAAGGCTTCGGTCTTCATCCCCTGTAACGAAGAAATCACAGCGGAAGAAACGGCAGGCCTCTATGCCACCCACGTTTTCAAACGATTCGGACTACCCTCGAAGATCATCAGCGACCGAGACCCCCGATTCGCCTCCAAGTTCACACGAGAGCTATGTCGAATCCTGGGAATCCAGCAGAACATCTCTACGGCCTACCACCCTAGAACTGATGGACAATCGGAACGCACCAACCAATGGCTGGAGCAATACCTACGTTTCTGGGCAAACGAACGTCAAGATAACTGGGCGGCCTTCCTACCTATCGCAGAATTCGCACACAATAACTGGCCCCACGAGGCGACAAGGAAGTCCCCATTTTCCCTCCTCATGGGATACGACCCACGCGCTGATTGGCTCGATAAGCCATCCCCTATCCCACAGGTCACCACCAGAATAGAACAATTCCGAGAAGCGCGGCGAGAAGCTCAGGATCTCATCAAAAAGGCACAATCTATGTGGGTCAAACACCGAGATACGCCCAAGTTCCGAATCGGAGATTACGTATGGCTAGAAGGGCGACATCTCCGAACCAATCAACCAACGCCGAAGTTGGCGGCGAGACGGCATGGACCCTTCAAAATCACACGAGTCCTGTCACCGGTGAACTACCAGTTGGAGCTTCCCACGCAGTGGAGCATACATCCAGTATTCCACATCGATCTTCTCACGCCTTATCGCGAGACGCTTGTGCACGGACCAAATTTCCAACGGCCGCCACCGGATCTGGTAGAAGGAGAAGAAGAATACGAGGTCGAGAAGGTTCTGGACCATCGGCAGTTCGGCAGGAAGAAACGCCTCCAGTACCTGATCAAGTGGAAGGGATATCCGGACTCGGAAAATCAGTGGGTCGATAAGGATGACGTGTTCGCAGACGAGGCAATAGCTGAGTACCAATCATTGAATCCCCGACTCGCAAGTAGCTTAAAAGCAGGACAAACGAAAGGCCCATCCTCATCCCCTCTTCACTATCGTCGCACTGGCTCCCTCATCTCTTCCCTACTCACAACTATGTCCGTTCCCTCTTCTGCCGACGCCATCGCCCGTGTTGCCCGAAACGCGGGACCTCTCACCTACCAAGAGGTCGTCGAGGCCCTCCAGTCGACAATCCCCGCCTCCTACAACGACGACACCAACAACCCCGCCACCTGGTGGATCCTCTCCCAAGACGGCCAGCGCATCAACGAGGTGCCATTCACGACGGCCGAAGTCGATCGGCTTCGCCAGGCTCTCCCAGAGCTTGAGCGTTCCCCATCTCGACCTGTCCCAGTACGAGT
Organism: Lactarius vividus; assembly: GCA_021527035.1. Lineage (NCBI taxonomy): Eukaryota > Fungi > Basidiomycota > Agaricomycetes > Russulales > Russulaceae > Lactarius > Lactarius vividus. The sequence goes on along the minus strand of JAKELG010000196.1, from coordinate 68,828 downwards.
CGAGTATCGAACCGAGGAAGAAGCCCAAAACACAGCCGACGATCGACTGGGAGCGGTGGAAGGAGCAGAAGTGGAGAGAGATGGCGGAGGACTGGCAGCGAGAGCAGTTGCGGAAAGCGGCGGAGAGACGTCGGGAAGCGCTACGGAAGAGACGCGAGTGGACGCGGGCGAGGAAGGAGCGACAAGAGGCGAGGAGACAATCCTCGAGCAAGTCCGGGGAAGCCTAGCGGACCACTACCCAGCTGAGCACCCCCTTCTCTCTACGGCCACCGATACTGACGACCCACGCGAAACCCCCTACACGTGCGATACCGATGGTCGCCCCCTTTACCGCGGCGGCGTGCGAGCCGACGCACCCCCGCCCTTTCCACTCTTCCGACTCCGCCACGCCGAACTCGGCCCACCTCCCCACGGTTACAAGTACAACCGCGGGGAGGACTTCGTCCACTTCCCCATCACCAACGGCCAAGGAGTGACTCGCCAAGCGGCCTACGTACAGGTCATCATGGGAGCCGACCCCATCATCCTAGGGCTCGTCCCGGACAGCGAGAAGGTATACTCGCAACCCCTCTACGCCGAGCCCCACGTCAAGGCCACGGGGAAGGAGGTCTACCCCCAAGAGGACATGACCCTATTCGCAGGTGGTTACCATGACCGCCCTCGCCTCGATCGCGCCATCGGCGAGCTCCACGACGTCAGCCTCCGAGCCGAGGTGCACCGATACCGGGCATACGCGTACGAGGCTGAGAGGATGGAGCAACGGCTCCACCAACTCGCCGCCGCGCTTGGAGGGATCAAGGGGGAAATGTCGAGGAGTAAGTTCCGCCTCGAGATGGCTAACACGTTGGAACGGGTCGAGGAAGTGCAGGCGGGTTGGATGTCGGGGCCGCGCCTTCGCCGGCGTCGGGGTCGCCGCGGCTGAAAAGGGGGTGATGTCGCGGTCGGACTTACAGGACTCATAGTACGGTACGAGGAATGACGAGAACGCTTACTATACGGTTATGACTACGTTAGTGAGTAGAAATTAGTCATGGACAAGTAGATCAGTCAGCGTCGTACTAGCATGTGATTGCTAGTATGACTCATTACTAGGATAGCGATAGTAGGGTTCGAGCTATTATCGCTAGTAGTAGTCGTCTTTAAGAGGAGCTTTAAAGCTGCCTCTTCAATATGTATAAATAGTGGCTTGCGAAGACCAAGATACGCCATCTTGGTCTTCTTCTCAATACCACTCTCTCACTCGACTCTTGTCTGAAGTCCTGCCCCCTTTCCCCCTTTCCCCTTTCCTAAGGGGCGACGCCTTTATAAGTCTTGACCTTCGAGTCTAAGACCCTGGCCCTCTCGACGCACCAAGTCGGAGTTGTCTTAGTACTAGCAGGGCGCCTTTTGTGGATCGCCTTAGTGATATTCTACGGGATTACGGAGACACTACGCGGATACCTGCGACCAGCTAAGTCGTGAACGCCTTTGCCTAGAGTTCAAGTCGAACTAAACGCCGTGGTAGCGTTACATGATGTGTCTTACTATGCTGACTGATGTTCTCTATTGTTGTACGTGTATGGTATTACAATACAGATGACTGATCCCTAGGACCGTTGTACTAGGGTTTGCTCTACTTACATGATTGGCTACTTACATGTTTGAGTGGAGCTAGAACTGGCTCCCTTATGTGTATTTAAACTTGCAGTAGTACAGGCCAGGATCCCCATCTTGGTCTTCTTCAAATACCACTCTCATCTGCTCTACCTCTGTACAAGGGCCAAGTGTCCCTTTGTGAACTAGCTCCGGCATATCCCTAAGACCAAGGGGATCCCTGTGACCTTCTACCCCATTCCAACTTCAGTGGATGGTGGATATTGTGACCGAGAGTTATCCACCTAAGACCTTGTGCCACCTTGTATTTGAATACCTCAACTCCCAAACCGCAAGGCCCTACAAGAGTTACTACATCCTTGACAACCCTCGTTGGAGACTTGTCAAAGCCATTGATGCTCCCCCACCCAGCATTCCTCTAGGTTTTACCCTTTACATGTACCAGGACTTTACTGGCACTTTCTGTAGGCATCCAGCGATCTTCCCAAACATACCTGAGAACCACCTGTACTACCCTCACAGAAACCCACGTCACTCCAGTGCCTAAGTCAGGCAAACGTCCGTGGTAGACGTTACACCGGTAGACAAGAAAGGAATGTGTCAAAAAAGAGGATGGACGATGCTCACCAAGGGGATAGGTGATGACAGAGATGTGGTTGCAGAGAGAGCAAGTGACACAAGGTAGATCTGGAGTGAGAGCTGTTAGTATGAGCATCCAGGGCCCATAACCTGTTGAGCAGGCAGCACTAACAGCAAAGAGAGAATAGTGAGAAGCTAAAGCAAGACAAGTAACTTCAGAGATAGAAGGAACTCTATTGGCAGCACTACACACCTAAAGCAAGACAAGTACTAAACTAATGTCAGCATAAGGTAGAGAGGCTTAGAGTAAGGGGACTTACACTTCAGAGATAGAAGGAACTCTGAAGTGTATGGGCAAAAACAGCAGTCCTTATATACAGGATGCTTAGCTAATAATGGTCTGTGCGCACTGGTGGTTCAAACAAAATACACCTGGTCTGTGCACCAGAGGGAGAAATGCCATTGGAGGGCAAAGAACAATAGAGCTGCCTAATGCAGCTAAGTCCAGTATCTTAACAATAAGAACAATAAGAACCTAATAAGGATCTAGACAATAAAGATAAACAATAACCAGTCTGTACAAGTCTGGAAGTTCAAATCTAACCATAAGGGTCAGATACCGTATAAGGCAGGGAATGACTCAATCATATCCCACGAGACATGTGACTTGAATCAGTCGCGTCTCAACATAGCTTCTGTGTAATACCCGTGAGGCTGCATATTATTGATAATGGTGAGATCATCCATGCACAATCAGCTTCTCCTTTGTACCCGTCACGTCTACTTGCGGACAGGCTAGCAGGAATGCGTGATATGTCCCGACTCGCATGTGAAGCTCGGAAACTGCTCTGTCGTATTGTACCTCAGTGAACGAGCCGATCTTGTTAAAAGGCATGGAAGGGTCTTATACGGGAGCCCCCGCAAGTTGATCTTGGCGTCTACCGCTCAGGGCACACATCGATTGTAGTTCTCAACACACGTGACTTCCATGGCCTCTGACCTGTATTCTGGAATGCGCAGCGCGAGGCTGCAGTTCTCTATCCCGTAATTCAATGCGCAGAACTAAATAAAAGTTGAAATCCACTTTTACGTGTCAACAGGGCCAAATCGTGAGGGGTGGTACGACGAGAGGTGAGAGTGGTAAATCACCACCACCTCAGGCTCGGTGAGCAGACGGCGATCGTTGTACGGAACGGGATCGTAACTGACACTGGCAACTGCGGGTAGACCTTGTTGGGTTCTGCGGTGGACAGTTGCGTGAGCGTATGGGGTAGACTTTGGATCGGGGAGGAACTGTTTCGTTGTGGTACAGCAAGTCAAAATTGATGCAAGTGTCTGGGGTTCTAGCTTTGCGGGGTCGGCGGGGTACCAGACGGATCGGGTTCACAAGGAGAGAAGGCGAAAGCTGTTGAGAAGCGTGCGAGTCGCGATTATGATGAAGCCAGAGCGTGAGAGTGTTTTGGTCCTACTGTATTGCCCAGGACAACTGGGCGGGTACAAACCGCAGAATCAGGAACGTGGAAATCAATCAGAATGGAATCATACTGTGATCCCACTGGCAGGGCTGTGCATCATTGTGGTCTTATCCCGGGGCGGGTTGGTAGCTACAGACGCAGAGTAGGGGCTATAAGTGTGAACAGTTTTTACAATGAACAGCATCAAGTATAGGTCACTAGACCCGTGTGTGTGTATGTCGAACCATACCAGCATCCTGGGAGATCCGCCGTGAGTCACTGCATGGACCTTCCACAATTGAGCAGCTTCGTGGAGTCAGCGTGCTCAGACTGTGCCAGAATGGAAGACATAGATAACCGGCGTTAGTAGGGAAACAGATCGGTAGAATTCGATACTGCATCTGCCGGTGTATGCTGGCTAGCGGGCATGTTGTATCAACATATTGACGTTATTAGCATTCCATCAGCGAAGCCATCGGGAAGGCGGTGGATCCATTGGATGTGGTGATGACCGCACCCAAATCAGATAGCATGGAGCCATGTTATGACAGATCCGCTAGAGGTCGTTCACACGAGATATACAGCCATTATGCCTTGTTCAAGTTCGACCGATTTCTGGCTGGGTGTACAGAGGAAGGCAAGGAGGAAGGTACGCCAACCACCGCAGTCACAGATCTCAAAGAAGGATGAGGGAAGAGTACCTGATTGTACAGATTGGAAAACAACACGATATAATGCATAATGGTTCAGTTAAACTCGAGGCTGTCGCTAGTGGAACACAAGATCATGGTTCAAACCTGAGGTTGATGGTCACGGTGATGCGACCTCAAATGAGTTTGAGCGCCTGGGCGCTTCCGAGTCGTCATGGCACCGTACTGCAAACGCCTTCAAGGTTCCCATGCCGTCTCTCTTGTGAACTGTATCTCGTCCGGAATTTCTAAGGAGCTAAGGCGAGTCTGATGGAACAGATGTGACATTTTATTGCCAAGGCCCAATAGTGGTAGCCATACATAGGAGATGTTGATGGGGCTTCACGTCATTTTTCCAGTGGACCATTTGAGACTGTTGACTTCTCTCCGCGGCCCATCGATGTCCCCCTCTTTCGCATGGTGCCCGCCAGTACTGCCCCCTCTGGTTCCCCACACAATCGACATACACTCGGCGGTCCTCGCTCTCAGGTTGACAGTGCCTCTTGCGGCAGCTACAGCAAATGCTTACTACTTAAGAATTCACGGGGAGTAGCCTGAGTGAGCTTTTTTCCCCCATACCTGTCCTCCTTCTCCGATCTACCCAGTTCCCTCCGTTACTCGGCCCACTCCTTTTGCACGCATTATTTTCGCCGTCATGTCCAGTGACTCCTGCAATACTACCATTGTCTACGGTTTTGACAATGATTCATACCGACTGACAGTGGACGACAACCTTATTGTTGGAATCGTATATGGTGAGAGACAAGAAATCCCGCCTATGCTCCGGTTTCTGAGCGGTAGTGCTGTGCATCACAGGCGCCTATGTCGTACTCTACATCACCTCGGTCCACATCCTCCTGTGAGATCATCTGTGCTCTCGAAAGAAGGACGACGCATGCTTACAAATGGATTTCAGGCGTAATCCAGGTTTCACTTCGTCTCGGCCTAGAATGGTCATGTTTGGAATCACAACTTTCATGTTTGCCATGGGAATCATCGCACTGGTGCTAGAGATAGCTCTCAGGTTTCAGCAAAACCAGTATTTCGCTGGTACAGTGACGGTTTCCAGTGGCAATATATGGTCTACATATCGCACCAATGTTATCTTTGCTGTTGACGCAACTATCACACGCCTGATGGTGCGCCTGCATGATGCTCCTGTGCTGTCTATTTGTCTCAACTAAAGGCTGTTCAGTATATTCTAAGCGATATTATCTGCGCATGGCGTGCGGTGGTTCTATGGAACAGAGACAAACGTATCATCGTCATTCTTCTACTCCTCATCCTTGGCACCACAGGTACATAAAGAGATCCCTCTTAGTCGTTGTTCTGTGCTCATCAGGAACCAATGCTCGTAGCTGCTGCTGGATTTGAACTTGGTCCCAGCCTCGTATACTGCTTCAGGTACGACACGCCCTACCATTTCGATTTCCAAATTGGAACCACCGGGGATTCCGGTCCCCTAATCATGGTTGGCCCAACACTGGCAACTAATCTGGTCTCAACTGGGCTGATCGCCTGGAAGGCCTGGTGAGCGACCATCTCCGACCATGTCGCTGGCATAGGAAACGCCGCGTCTCAGTCGGGAAATATTTGTGCAATGGAAATGGATCTGGAAACGGATCCGTGAGGGCCGAGAGGATCTTGGCTCTGCTCATTGAGTCCGGCTTTATTTATTGCTGCCTCTGGGTATGTCCTACTCTCAGAACCACTTGTGCTGGAAGAAGGGCTCACTACACTACTTCAGGTTTTTTATTTGCTCTCGACGTTCGGTGTGATATCTGGCTTCACTGTCATGGAGCACGTCTTACTGTTTGTCTCAGTAAGTTCTGCAGTACATGTGTTCTTCATACACATTCTCTCGGGCACTAAATAACGACTTCATGAAGGGCTTATATCCGACGCTCATAATCATCCTCGTCGCCATGCAGAAGAGCCCTATCGAATACTACTCGACCTACTCGACCGGAATGCAGTTCAAGACTGGGCCAGCACCCGGACCAACCAGGGTTGGCGACATGCCACGACTCGTGTGCACGATTTGTCGCGAGTACGCCAGCGACTCCGATACGCATATTCCCTGAAAGACCTCCGGTGAGGAAAAATGCTTGTGTCTACCATTCACCCCAGTATATATATTGGTATCTGAAAGTAATAAACAGTTTGTTTATCGCAGTTTGGGGATGTAAATTTGACACCTCTTCTTACTTCTCTCCATTAATTATATTCTCCAATTTGTCAAAGTCGAGCGTCCCAAAGACCCATGACCTTATAGGATCCGACGGAGTCAGCCAACGTCAAAATAAGGAGACACAAATCTGGCGGGACGCACAGGACCCCACCCGGTGATAGCCGAGAATCGGTCTGTCCTTGCAGTTCGGGTCCGAAGTGTGATGTCGTTGAGGCCCAGGAAGCCGAGCGCGGGCTTACCCTCGAAATGTGGTGGTCGTTCAGCAGCGAAATAATGCCGACCATGGTCTGTACGTTGAGCGGTCAGCTGGGTAGGACGACGGCAGAAGGTGGGACTCGGACCAGCCAACGAACTCAGTAGCAATGATGGACAGTACAGAGAACATGTAGTACCACCCTGGCATAACTATAGACCAAGATGGTTTTGGTGGAACGAGGTTATGCTTGAGGTTATGCGACCAGGGCAGGCTGGTTAGAGGTGGGGAGAGTCCTTACGAGGTTCCAAAAAAAACTGGGTGTCCCCTTAAGACTACAACCCTTAACACCCGCTTTTATGCCGGCTCACTAAACCTGACGGCGGCATTGTCGAGATGAGGAAATGTCAATATGGGTAGTACTAGCCTGTCATGCGGTTGGACTCGGATCGGATAGGGAGGTCCGACTCTGTACCTTGCCCAAACGGGACGCTGACATAATCGACGGTTAGCCTGCGAAAAAATGGCCAACAGAGTCGGCTCTCACCTCGAATCCACTTCAACTTCCACCTCCACCTTCACCTCCACCTACATTCCTCCTCCCCGCTTGCTCTTGGACAGGCCATCCAAGCAAGCTAGAGATATATATCTGCCGTAGATTTATCTTCGTCCCCATTTAATTCAACCTCAATGTCGCACCTCGCCCCGTCAGGCAAGTGGGATGCCCGGTGAGCTGTCACTTTTCTTCCTCGAGCGTCCCAATAGCTGATACGCGTCTACAGCTATCTTGGTCCAGTCCCCCACGACACATCATACTATGCCAAGTGTATGCTTGGCGGTGTTCTCGCGTGTGGTCTTACCCATGCCGGAATCACTCCCCTTGATGTTGCCAAATGCAACATGCAGGTAAGCATCGTAATCCCCCGTCGCTATTCACACTCATCTCATCCCGTCAGGTGAACCCAGCCAAGTATACGGGTAGTATCAGCGGCCTGAAAACTATCATCGCTGAAGAGGGCACCAAGGGTATCTGGAAAGGCTTCGGCCCCACTCTCATTGGATACTCCCTCCAGGGCATGTTCAAATATGGCTTGTACGAGGTCTTCAAGGATGCCTACATGAACCTTGCCGGCGAGGAAGCGTCCGAGAAGTATAAAGGGTGCCATCTGGCTCGCCGGCTCTGCTAGCGCCGAGTTCTTCGCCGACATCGCGCTCTGCCCACTCGAGATGACCAAGGTCAAGATTCAGACTAGCCCCGCTGGCACTTTCCCTGTTCCCTTCGGTGCTGCCTGGTCGGAAATGGCCCGCACAAGTGCCGAGACGCGTTTCCCCTTCGGCTCCCTCGTTCCTCTTTGGTCCCGTCAGGTGCGGTCCCTTTGTAAGCGTACTGCCATTACCAGTCTAACTCTCCCTATAGATCCCGTACACGATGGCCAAGTTCTTCTGTTTCGAGAAGATCGTGCAGCTCTTCTATACGCGCGTCTTCACTGAGCCGAAGGACAGCTACAGCAAACCTACTCAGCTTGGTGTCACCTTCGCGTCTGGTTACCTCTCCGGTATCGTTTGCGCTGTAGTCTCGCACCCCGCCGACTCGCTCGTCTCTCAGCTCGGCAAGCCACAAAATAAGGGCAAGAGTCTCGGTGCAATTGTCAATGAAGTCGGCTTTGGTACTCTTGCAACGAAGGGTCTCGGGACGCGTGTAGTCATGATTGGTACCCTCACTGGTAAGTACAATAAGTTCTTTCGCGGCGCTTACTAATCCCATCTTTGCGTGTAGGCTTCCAATGGTGGATCTACGATTCCTTCAAGGCTTCAATGGGCATGGGCACGACTGGTGGCAAGTAAACTCATACCTTAATAAAATGATCTCCTAGGTATGTGGGGCATCGGTTTGTTTGTAAGTTGTCTTCTAACTGTTGACTCTAGAGGACCGTCACGATACACTCGGCCCGTCATGTATTTTGATTGTCTTCGTCCCCAGTTATCTCTTCCTAGTTTGTCCCTAGCTAGTTATGTGTGATTGGTATAGATTGTGTTCACACATATCCTACTATTCCTGTTGTATGTGGGGGCGTAAAGATCCCAACAGTAGTGAGTGAGGTGGGCAGTCGGGCCGGTTCCGGATCTGTGCTAGGTAAGCAACGACCCCTTGGATCCGTAAAGCGATACAGTTATGCCCGATCCCATAAAAACACCCGATGATCTCGTGAAAGAGTAAATCTGCCCTCATTGCGTTCAGGTTCGCAAAAAAGACAAAAGATGACCTGTCCAAAACACACAGATTCAAGAAATCAGGCGAATTCGACCGTCTCAGGCGCGAGCTCCTCGCGCAATTCCAAAGTGGAGTGCGTGCAGTGCTCCCCAAATCCCTCGCCGCAGTCTGTTCTGACCGGGTTGGTATCGAAAATCCGGGATAGGTAGGAACGGAGGCGTTCTGTGCGCGGGTGGACGACATTGCGCGGGCGCGGCTCGAGGCGGAGGACAAGCTGCACCTCAAGGCGGACGACACGCTCCACCGTGAGTTGTTGCAGGAGCTCGATCGGTAAATACGACCCCTACTCTCTCGTACTTCGGCTGACGGGAGGGCATACACACAGGTTCCCGCTCGTCGAGCGCGCCCTCGCGGACGTGCCTGCGCTCGCGGATCCCGAGTTTGCCGCTGGGATACGCAGGCACGCCGAGAACCTCGTGCGGCGCTCTCGTGGCCTTTCTGGTACGTTCACATCCTACCATGTTGCTCTTCTGTTCGGCTGGCTGATGGCTGGCTGGTAGAGGAAGAACCGTCGCGGGTTAATGGCGCGCGAGATGAGCAGCCGCAGCGGAATGGGGCGTCGCACGATGAAGCCCCGCGCGAGGAAGGGATGGAGATATCGGATGGGTGATCGAGTTGCTAGGTTACCCCCCGTTCTAGCAATTCTGGAAAGGGCGCTTCGGTCGCGCAATGCGCAGTTCAACTATCATATCTTTTTATGCCTCACTGTAACGCCGCTGGCGAAGCCGACAATCACTCAGACAACCGAGCGTCTCTAATAGAGCTCCCGAAGTCACAATCGAGGAAATCGTAAGTCTACTTACACTCACCTACATCATGTAGAGTAAGTCGCCGCGATTCACCTTTTCTGGTCACTGATGTAGACACACCTTATCCTACCTTCCTCCCCAACTAACTATCAATGTTGATATGCCTCGTGCACACTGGTTCCTGTTGCCTCTCTTTGTTTTTTTAGAGAGCGTTTATTTTCGGTAACTACTTTGTCCCTAATTACCAGAAAAGGGCTGATGGTAAATCTCTTGCTATCTAGCAGTCCGCATGTAGCCAGGCCGAAGCTCAGATGTGAGAGAAAATGCCTTTACGCACGCCCCATGGTGTTTGGGGGAGTGGGACTCAGTGATCGTGATCGTGATCGTCCGAGGTCCTGACGCTGCGTGCTCTCCTACCCACTAAAACCTCACCACGATTCATCTAGTTGGGCGGTAGTTCCCATTCCCGGCCGGGGGCTGCCTTCCATGTGCTGTCCACCGACTGCATCATGGCGTCGTTCTGTCTGATTCTGGTGCGATTATCTTGTCGTTGGTTAATCTCTCGTTGATCGCTCGTAGCCATCAATCCTTGATTTCTCGGGTTCCTGTTACTTCTCCTTTTGCGCATTCTGATTACTCTCCCACACCGCCATGGCGGACCGTCCTTTCCCGCGCTTCGGTTGATTTACCGTTCTACTGTACCGCTTTGCAACCTCGCTTCTGTTTTCCCCCACATCTTTTCTCCCACATCCACTGTACCCTGCATCCCTATGCTCCTTGTCTATATGTCATGTCTCTGCACCTTCTGGAACCCAGTTAAATCACAGTGCCTTCTCCCCAGGATTTTAGATTTTTTTCAGGCTCTGTGTGCCCTCTTCTCCGCGTTCCTCTACATCTCGCACTCTCACGCGCCCTTAGCAACTTTAGAGCGACGTGTCCCTGATTTGAGCGGACTCATGTACAAGGTTATTACGTGCCGTGCGGAGGCCTGTACAACTGGTAGCGCGGCCTCGCATGGGCTCGAGGAGTGATCGCTCCTCGTCCCACAGCGACCGTCATCCATTTGGCAACTTTCTGCACTGGCACACCATACGGCAGATCTGGGGCACCATGGTACATCAAAGGGTAGGAGCTTCCAGGGGAAATTCGAGGAGTAACACAGGCAGTACCCGGGCCAGACGAAAGCACAGGCCTACTTGGAAGATATGGCGAGGCTGTGGAGTCCAGCATTCCACGCTTAGCTGAAGCAGGTCATTTATGCAGATACCATATCATGTATTTATAACGTTCTAAAAGTCCATATAGTCAAGCGTACAGCACTTAACTAATGTAAATTGAATCAGCTACCTCCAGGCTTCTCATATTACGAGACAAGATGGAGTCCATTTTAGGCTCGTTCAGAAAGGGTCTTTGATTTCAACTGGTGCAGAGTTCGGACGAACCATCTTAGTTCTAATCTCATGAAAGTTTAAGTCTGATGGACCGACCTAAACTGCTGTGAAGTAAAAAGACTCGGAGGCTCCACCTCCACATTAGCACAGTATTCGACCATGGTTTCGGAGTCGGGAATTTGGTCGCTTATCATCATCAGGAATTGGCTAAGGGGTGTCCACTTGTGGGAATCCACGATTTCTCCATCGCACAGTACCCGGACGAAGTGGTCGTCTTTTCTATCTACCCAAGTCTGGATAGCAGAGCCCAGGCCCAAGGTATCAGCTGACGGCTGCTTGATCTAGAGGAAGTGCAGGCACATACCTCGAAAGCTATCTCAGAACCAAGCCTTGGCCAGCGTAACGAGAATATTCTACGTCCAGCTACCAGACTTGAGATGGCGAGGTCGTGGGCGACGTGTAGCGCAAATTTATGATAAGGTGTTAAGATAGCCTCCTTAAGGTCATAGAGAAGCGCTCCTATTTTTCTGGACATCAGTAAATCTCAAGGCACGAGTAACGCAAAGGCTGACCGGCAGACAATCGAATATATTCGTCTGCATTTTCTGCTAGATTAAATAGATAACTATGGGTCAATCGGAATGTAAGGACAAATACTAGGTGCGGCTACATTAGCACGTACTTGGCCTCAACGTTTCCCAGCTCGAATATTTTTTTAGCATCTTCCTCAGAAACACAGTCTCCAGCAGCATTGCAGTGAAGTGGGTGGTCGTTACAAACGCGGGACGTCAAAATATCTTGATAGAACATGACTATGCTCTGGTAATTAGGAGTTGGCAGTGCTGTCGTTTTGGGCACTTACAAGAGAATGGCCAGACAACCGTAGAATTTTCCGTTCCAAGTACAATTTCAAGACGCTCTTTCAGGGCCGAATTCTCCCTCAGAATGTCCTGCCAGGGGGGGGCAGCCCGCGCGTAAGAGATCAGCGCATCTCCACTTAACTACGTACGCATTCTTGAGCTTGAGCGCTTGGGTACAGTGCTTGAGTTTTGGAAGTCCGCCTGTGTTCTCGAAAAAGCAGGGAAAAAGAAGGGAAAATTTTTATGGAATCAGCCTTGGAACTAGCTGCGTCGATATTAACTTCCATATTATTCGAGTTCCCGCAAGAGTGCTCGTCATTCTGATCATCTGATGCTATGTATGTATCAATGTATGGGGGCAGTAGAAGAATTTATTTATTTTTCTAATTTCGATTTTAGAGCATTTATCCCAGCTCAGCGCTCGGTACTGACTATCATATTTCTTGCCCAGGATGGTCTGGTGATTACAGCCCAGTTATGATTTTGTTGTAATAATAATATAAGTTCATATTAGATTATGATAACCTTTGATTTTGGTAGGCACTCAAAATTTTATTTTTTGTTTTGGGGATGTCGCCCGCACTGAGGCAGTGAGCTGGTCCGACGACTCATGGTTCAGGCCCATTAGCGTCTAGGTTTACTGTCAGCGCCCGACTCTCGTTGTCGCGGCGGCGAGCCAAACACCTCAGGCTGTATATCATGACCACTGGCACGTCCAAGCCAGGGAGGGAGACAGATGCTGTCCCTGCATCTGACATGCCGCTGACCACCGCATCATGATTGCGTCGGCCCTCTCAGGCCCTCGGTTACTATTTGTCTCTTCCATCTTGGTCACCCATCTTATCAACCTCCTGTGCCTTCCATTTCGTCCTTACAACTTCTCCGTGTCACCCGGTTTTCTATTTGTCTTCTCGTTTGTCTTGTTGATTCTTTGGCTCTTCGCACAGTCGACGCCCAAGATGTCACCACGAACGAGCTATTACAAGCCGGTCCTCGGGTGGGAGAGGGGTCGTTGTTGCTTGTCATCGTACAGTACTCTACATTTGCTGTCTTGCTATACCTTTGATTGCACGTGCACTCGTGAATATTGCGGACACAGAATCGCCTCCAATAATATAGCAGTGTTCACGACGAATTGCCCATTCAGAGGCCTTCGGCTTGGGGCATTCACATAGGCTTTAAGTCCTATGTTTATAAGCGGAATTAGGGCGGGTCTGTACTATCACGTTTCGCGTATGTGAAACATAAGAAGCACGGCGTGAGCTAAGTAAAAATCGTAGCCATACTTTCGACCGTCCGTACATGGCCAGAATATGACTGTGAGCTCTGCCGGGTATTCGGATTCTTTTATTGTCCCACCAATTTCCGTCCAAACTCGGTCCATCTTGGATCGGGTTCGCGCTTGGGACCGAGAACGTCTTTCTCGAACCCATCGCTCACCTCCCTTTCATCAACGGTGGGTTTCTTCAAATTTCTTTTGGTCTTCTTGAACATGACTGGGTGTGGACTCCACTTAGCCTTGCGGAGCACTATGGTCGAATTTGAGCGCCCGAAATCACATAGATCTCGTAGAGGACGACGACGACGGGGTGTTTGTATCTGATTCTCGTTTCGTGCTGTGAGCGTCGGCACTGGCGTCGGTATCGGGATCTTGGATAACGTGGGGCGGTCCTTGATTTAGGGCGGCGATGTCCGTGTCGAAATTTCGGGACTCATGCGGTGACGGCGGCGCTTTGTCGATTTGGACAGCAGCGGCCCCGCTGTCTTGTAATTCGTCTGCGCTCTCGCTACTACCGTCCGGTTGATCTTCCACTGGCGCTTCTACTTCTGCTGTCAGGCCTCGACCGCGCCATTGCCTTTACCCCCTCTGCCCAAATCACCATTTCTGACTTGCCACGTCGTCCGCTGATGGGAGAGTCCGCTCCAGATGGCGCTCTTGGCCATCCGTCCAGCGGCTCGGGGGTATCGGCGCGGTCGCGGAAGCAGGATGCAGATGTAGATGTAGGGATTGAGGCGGGGGCAGAAGCCGGAAGGGCAGGATTCGACGGGTATACCTGCGTTCCAACTCCCGGCTCGGCGCTCTCGTCCACGGGCGTGTGGAAGCGCGTGTCTGGCGTAGAGAGAGACAGCGAGCCCGAGTGTGACTGCCGGGGTATGTATAGCCCGAGACCCTGCCCAGCTATCGCGGGGAGAGGTCTCGGGGACCACGACCCCCGCCCTAAATTGGGCGGTGATGGCGAGCGACTCCGTTCTGGAGGCGGCGTGGCAGGAGGCGAGGACCGCGGTGCAGGTGGTACAGCGGGCACCAGCGATTTCCGCGACGAGGTGCGCGAAGAGTTCAGGCGGCTCCACGAGCCTGAGCCGTCTCTTCTCTGTACCACGACCACGGGTAAGGACACGGTACTAGCATCCTGTGCCGGTTCCGACTCGGCGGTGATCGCCGTCTGGAGGCTTGTGCTGGCCTGCATGGGCGGCGCGAATGGCTCGAGCCTGGCGGCCAACACGAACCCATACTCGGCGCTACTACCGGAAGACGATGACGACGATACGGGAGACAGTGGCTGGACGGGAGGGGTCGCTGTGCTTTCGTTAGGTCTCTGTGCTACCAACGACCCTGCGCTGCCGCGCGTGTGGGGAGACGATGGGTACGGTGACGGCGAAGGAGGCGTTGGGACATTATCATGGGGTTTCCACGACTTCCACGACGCCCATGACCCTGCGCTGCCGCGCCTGTTGGGAGGCGGTGGAGACGGTGGTTGCGTAGATGTTGGGGCGTTATCATGGGTTTTCCACGACTTCCACGACGGCCATGATCCTTCGCTGCCGCGCCTATTAGGAGGTGGTGGAGACGGTGGCTGCGTAGATGTTGGGGCATTCTCATGGGGTTGCCACGTCGTCCATGACGCCACCCTGCCACGCCTATTGGAAGATGACGGAGACGGTGTCCAGGCATGAGAAGTCGAGGGGTCATCATGAAATCCCGACGCTGTCCACCATCCCTCCCTGTCACGCCCGTCGGAAGATCGCTGGCTTGGAGAGAGAGAGGCGCCGTCATGGGGTTTCTGCGCTGGCAACGAATCCACGCTACCATGTCTGCTAGAAGATGACAAAGACGGTGGCTGTGCGGTAATAGTCGGGGCTACATCACGGGATGTACTTGCGGCCCGCGGTCCCATGCTGTCGCGTCTGTTGGGGCTGGCGGGCTCCTGGGGGTGCCGCACCGTATCAATGAATTCGCCCTCTTCTAGCTGAGCTGGCACGTCGATATAACGTTCCTGCAGGCGGCCGTTGAGCGAATAGAGGGGCTGGGCTATCTTGTGAGCGCTATCCGTCAATTCAAGTTAGCATATGCGTCATTAAACGAGTCACGTGTGCCTACTTTCTCCTGCTGTCGCTCCGTACCAGCTGGAAGAGGTTTGTCCCCAGTGTCTTCGCCGTAGAGTTTTGTGGGGAGGCAGGTCCTAATAGGCGTGGACTAGGGGCGGCTGGCTTGGACAGCGGTTGCCTCGGATGGGTGGTGATGACGGCGAGAGAACTATGTGGTTCAGAAGGGGCTGGTAGCAGCAACGGCTTCCGAGAAGGCTGTGCTGCGCAAAACTGGTAGTGGAGTAGCTTTCTTCTTATCCACGCCTGAGAATCGTTGAGTGTGTCAGCCAAGTCCGGGCATATGTCTTCGTATTCAAATAGTATCGATTGTGCCGACTGCCAAAGGTTTGGTGTTCCCAGTCCCCGAACAGGCCAAGGGTATGAATCTTCTCTCCAATCTTGACGATGAACTGGTAAACGGACCCGGTGAGGTTCTCGATGTCTCGGAACATCACGTCAAGGTGCTGTTCCTTGAAGAACTTCAGGAGCCCGAGTAAACTTCTCTGGCTGCGTTCATTGAGTTTACCTTGCAAGGTGCGTATTGGGACGGCGAATTGTCTCCAAAGTTTCCAGTATCATGATTTGATCCGCGTCGCTCCTCTTCGGGCCCTTGATAGTATGCTTGATGAGTTGGATCACGTTGGCTACATGCCCCGACGCGATGATCCTTGGCATGAGTTCTTTCATCGTGGCTGAGCTCCACTGGTCAAGACACTCGGTAGCCTCGTCGACATAGGCGCTGAGAGGCAGCTGGGTGGATTCCAAAGGTTTCAGTGTCCTGTGCAAGAGTTTGGCATGTAACGAAAGATAAGCCAGGACAGAATCTAGCATTGATGACTCCCCATTATCTGTCTCGTTGTGCCGCAATTCGATGTCGTCGTCGAGCCAGGCCTCAGGCGGGCGCATGTTCTGTTCCCAGAGGTATCTCATCATCTTCAGGTCCGCTTTTTCGGTGTCCCAATTCTGGAACTGGGCTCGCTTGCTGTCCGGTTGTGGTGAATTCATCCTAAGCGTCTCGATATGCGTTTGGGTAGATTGAGCCCAGACCGCCAGGAGGTCGTGATTGATCTTCTCCTTGATCTTGTTCCTGACCCTGGCCCTTCGGCCGCTTCTACGCCCCTTGTCCCGTGTGCTCTCGAGATATGCGAGAAGACGTTCTACCGTCACGAGCTTCTGTTTCGTATACGCGCCGAGTTCCTCGTAATCCACCAGGAGCCTCCAAACAGCGACAGCTGCGGTGCAACGCGCGTGCATGGAAATCACCGAGTCGCCGACAGACCGAAGACTCATGGTGACGTCGATCACCTTTTCCGGAAAGCTGTAGCTCCATTTCCAAACGCAGTGCGAGTCGCCGTCCTGCAACGTCACGCCTGTGTCGTCGGAGAACCAATTGGCGGTAAGGGCACGAAGGGCACTCAACCCGGAAATCGACTGGCGGCGGCGGACGTCGATGGAATCGTGCGCAGGCTCGACGCAGTTGACCAACAGCTCTAAGATGTGACGCGATAGGTCCTTGCGCTTTACGAGTTCGTGCATGATGACCGGAGCCCCGACGATCTTTTCAGAGCGCATAAAACCCGCAATTCCTTCGATGAACGGTTCGCAGTCGCCACGGTCTATGAGCGATGAAAGCGCCCACGAAAGTGAGTCGAGGTCTCGGTCCTGCGTCCCATCACGAGTCGCAGATGCGTACTGCTCGCGGCCACGGGAAAGACTACGCGAGTCGACGACGATGGGCGAGCCTTCCACATCAATGAAACTGAGTGGGCGAATGGCCTGCTTGATATACCACAGCGCGCTGGAAAGGGGAGTGCGATACGGACTTTGCAGGTCGTGCAGGGGGAACCAACTGAGAGAGAGGTAGAACGCCGCGATGATGACGAGGACGCAGAGGGATAAGAGCGAGAGCAAGCGGCTGGCCGGGGCGGTGATGTCGACCAAGCCGGCGATGAATAAGAACATGGCCAAATGCAAGAGCGCCGTCGCCCCCTCGACAACGGCCTTCACGCCGGAGCGCTCGATTCCTTGTAGCAGAAAGGCGCGGACGCGAGCACGCTGATGCGGTGCCGCGCGTCGGCCGAGGGCTTGGGTGTACTGACGCGCCCATTGCTGGACCAAGGTCGCGCATAGCGCACTCAAGAGGCTAGAAAGCAAACTTGAACACCACAATGCGTTGGCGCGAAGCAAAGATGAGGAATTTGCCGGGGCGGGAGTGGAGGTGGCTCCAGGAGTTTGATTTGATTGTGTCATCTGCTGCAGGCTCCCAACTAGAAATGCTGTCACCACGGCAGAGAAAAGGCCAGCCTAGAGTTGCGTTAAGCCATGCATCGACATCGCGTTGTGAGACATCGGCCGACTTACAAAGATGAGTAGTCCATCCATATCAGCTTTCCAACTCTCTGCCAGTGCCTCGTCATGACGTTCGCTCTCTGTCAGATAGACTGACCATAACTTTCCAGAGCTTTCCACCGCGTACCCAGTGGTTCGTGGACTTGGAAGGCCTGGAGAACGCAAGTTAGTGAAAGAAAGAGGCCGTGGGAAGCTTGAAACTACCGTTTGGAGCCTCTGCGTCATCCTTTGCAGCTTCGACGTCGACTGAGCGGACCATCACTAAGGAACCAGTTATGAGGAGACCCGTACTCGGACGAGAGACGCCCGTCAAGCGCTCTGCCCAATCGAAGGCGCTCAATGCCTGATAAGGACGTCCCTTTCATTTTTTTCGTTCTGTATACATACTGTCGAGTTGAATCAGGCTACGATAAGCCACGCGGTACATGCAAACCGGACCACAAGATGCCATTACAGCAGCTACTTGTGATTGCTCACTGGCAATAAACTGAGTGTTTAAGCGGAGACTCAATTCGAGATTAGCGGGAGAGCGGACCGGCGCATCACTGAGTACAGTACAGTACGGTAGGGATGGCAAAGATGGGAGCGTCCGCTCACTTTCAGTCCCACCACCTGTTCGGGCTCCCTGAGTATTCTCGTCACATGTGAATTATTTCGCATCGTATGGGTCACTGGGGCAGAACCGGCCTATGCATGTGCCGGTGAATGTGTGGCCCGTGGCGAGCTGTAGGGCAATGAAATGAATCTGAGGTTAACGGTCAGCTGTCGTCCATTTTTGGTCGAGAGACCGATGGCACCGACAGCAGAGAGTTCTTGCGACCTCCCATCATCATGGCCTCGCTCTATGGGTTTGCGAAACGGCTCTACCTCGTGCGTACGATGCCATGTATTTTCCACAGTGTAGTGATATTGTCCCCCGGATGAACCGTAGGTATTTAACCCACCTGCCCCAAAAGAGCCTACCGCGTCACCATTGCGATTTGGGATCCTTGGTGCGGCCAGAATCGCGCCCATTGCGCTGATTTTACCCGTGAAGAACCATCCAGATGCAGTGGTGACGGGTGTTGCTGCGCGGGACCAAGGGCGTGCAGACGCTTTCGCGAAGAAGCACGGCATCCCGAAAGCATATGGCGGTTCGGGGGCGTATCAAAGTACGTTATCGACGTGTTCTATGGACGCGTGGGATGCTAATTAAATTACGAATCGCAGAGCTGCTAGACGACCCCGAGATTGATGTTGTGTATAACCCGGTACGTTACGGGTCACCCAGTTGTGAATGGGTGACTTAGGGCGTTTATTATACAGCTGCCAAATGGTCTCCATTACGAATGGACTATGAAAGCACTCGCAGCTGGGAAACATGTCCTGCTCGAAAAGCCAAGTGCTAATACTGCCGAAGAAACGCGCAAGATGTTCGCATTCGCTCAGGAAAAAGGCCTCGTCCTATTGGAGGCATTCCACTATCGGTATGCACGGGATTTCCTCGTTGCGGATTGGTGCTCATAGTGGGAAGGTTCCATCCCGCAACACGTCGCGTGAAAGCGATAATTGATAGCGGCGAGCTCGGCACGCTGACAAAGATTGAAGTCAATTTCGGCATCCCAGGCTTCTTCGTCAAGGACAACGATATTCGGATGATATATGACTTAGGTGGCGGCGCCATGATGGATATGGGATGCAAGTTTCACACTGCCCCCACCTGAGGATCCCGCTGATATATTTCCCGCAGGCTATGCCATGTCCATCTCACGCTATTTGGCAAACGCCGATCCGACCAAGGTCATTAGCGCAAATGCCGAGGTACTCCCGAAGTTCCCTCAAGTTGACGTCAGTACCACTGCCACGCTTGCCTTCCCCACATTGGGAGGGAGCACCACCAACGGGTCCGCGGACGGCCTCACTGCAACCCTTTTGACGCACTTCCGGCTTCCACCCCTGTTGGGGTTCCTTCCGCGTTGGCCGGATTTTTCTGTGCGTGTATCTGGGACACGCGGTATCGTTGATCTGAGCAACTTCCCTGCACCATGGGTGCATCACAATATCACGGTCGAGAGCTCAGAACATGAGGGTGGGCGAATGCGGAAGCGCACGGAGAAGCATTACGGGAACCTCGGATGGACAACGTGAGTATTTTCTCACCATCCACCATCTGCCCTCCAATTTGGACACTGTGCACAGATACCGCTACCAACTAGAGGCATTCGTTGACAAGTTGCGCTGACCGCACACCCGAGCACTGGTACGACGCCCAGGATTCTATCACCAACTTGGAGTGGATAGAAGCTGTCTATAAAGAAGTCAGTTATCTGTTTCTCGCTGGGCAGAATAAGATACTGATACTTGTATTCTTAGACCGGGCTTGGGTCCCGTCCTCCATCAACTGCCCAGGTACCATAAATTTCCCATATCGGATCTTCTCACGCCAGGTTGTCGGTTATTTGATGTAATTACGTAATATTGAATTGAGAATCTGGTTGCGACGAGACGGTCGACTGCCACTCTATTCAAGCTTCCCATCTCATCTTACTCCTTCTTGCCCTCTTTTCCCCCTTTTCCTTCCGCCTTTCTCTTCCGTCCTCGATCCGTGCGGCTCCCCTTTCTCATTCCTTCCCAATGAGCCACGCACCATATCCTCCTAATAGAATGCCATCTAATGCCCCGCCTCGACTTGCCTCTCACCCCTCCCATCATTCATGGCGTCAATTCGATGAAAAACCTACATCCCTGAGCTCTCTCAGCTCAACTCTCAAGATGAGCCCAACCCGTGGCTGGCTGGCCAGCACTCCTCGGGATTCCGTGCACCACCATCATAAGAGTAGTAGCGATAAAGACGAGCGAAGAGGTTTATTACAGCAACATAATATCCTCACCCACCTCAGGAAGGCGATGCGTAACATCCTCCGGTCTTCAGAAATCCTTCCTACAACTTCAATATCGCATCGTGGTAATAGTCCTAGCAGCGCGCGACCATCCCTCACCTCCCCTTCATCTCCGACGCTCCCCGCCCTCCCTTCTGCGTCGACCGCGCGCTTTGTCCTCCTCTGTGGCCTATGGTATGCCTCTTCCGCCTTATCGTCCAACACGGGAAAAGCCATCATGAATCAGTTCCGTTATCCCGTTACCCTCACATTTGTGCAGTTCGGCTTTGTCGCGGCGTACTGCCTGCTCTTCATGTCCCCCATCGTCCGCTTTTCGCGGCTCCGTCGTCCGACCAGGGCTATTTTGAAGGACACGCTACCGATGGGTTGCTTCCAAGTTGGCGGCCATATCTTCTCGAGCATGGCGATATCGCGTATCCCTGTTAGCACGACGCATACTATCAAGGTACACACACATCTCGCTCTTTAAGTGCGCTCTTAAACTTAGCCTTTTTCCAGGCGTTGTCGCCTCTGTTTACTGTTGCCGCTTACGCCCTCCTATTTGGGGTGCGGTACTCTGCCAAAACATACATATCCCTCTTTCCCCTCACAGTTGGCGTCATGCTGGCTTGCTCGTTCGACATGTCGGCATCCAACTTTATCGGTTTACTCTGCGCATTTGGTTCAGCCATCGTATTCGTATCATCGAATATTTTCTTCAAGAAGATCATGCCAACTGGCTCTTCGTCTTCACATCACAAACTTGACAAGCTGAACCTGCTCTTCTATTCATCCTCAATGGCGTTTCTCTTGATGGTCCCAATTTGGGTGTTTACCGACCTTCCAGTGCTCATGGCCATGCAGACGGCAGAACCAGGGCATGTCAAGCACCCCGCACATGAGTCCGCTTCTACCCACTCTGTCACCTACTACGCTTTCCTCAACGGGATAGTGCACTTCGCCCAAAACATTATCGCATTTATCATCCTCGCATCCGTATCACCTGTCACATATTCGATCGCATCACTCTTCAAACGGGTTGCCGTGATCTGCATCGCGTTAGTTTGGTTCAATCAACACGTTCACCCTGTCCAAGGCGCTGGCATCGCGCTCACCTTCTTGGGGCTTTGGATGTACAACAATGCCAAAGGCGACATAGCACGTGGTGAAACTCGGAGGCGTGGAGTCGAGGCCGTACGCGAAGGCGCTCTGCCTTCGACCCGCACAGAAGGGCAGATCTTCGATGCAGCCGCGAATATTCTACCCCTGCCATCATACGAGCGCCCACCCGCAGAGCTCAGTTTGGCGGTGTCGAGTGCCCGTGTGCCGGAGACCTTGGCTTCCCCCGTACGCTCCAAGTTGCACATACCGCCATTGCACATCAAGATTACCGCACCCACTCCGCAGAAGGGTACAGTATTGTCGCCGCCGTACCCGTCACCCCCAGCGTCTCTGGACTCACCGCCACTCACGGCCGCTCTTACCGTGATGCCTACACGCGCATAGTACTGCCTGATTGGTCGTACTGATCAACCCTTTACCGATATCGGGGCCGGCTTCAGCCACTATGTCGGACATCTGCTACTAGACATTCCGAAGTGGACTGCATAGATATAGAGGATTTTATAAGGATCTCTGTCTCCATTCCATTCCTTTACTGCGCATTCTCGACTATCTTATATGATTGATGGACCGAGCGGGGAGGGCGAGCGCGACGAGCGTTTGATGAACATTTGACGGCCGGGAACGAGGACCTTGTGCCGATTATTATTTTTTCTCGTTACTTTTGTTCCTCTGTACATGTTTCGGGCGGGCCTTGCTCTGTGCGTCCGTTATCTTCGCACTGTATATACCTACGCCCTTTGAATTAGCCGGCGTGACCATTTCCGCGCGTGTACAATCTCGGCGTCTAGACAAACACAGGACCTCGCCACCATCTGTGATCTAAAAGTTGACGGTAGCAATACAGTAACGATGCCGCCCCGTAGTGGAACAGCTTGGACTTCAGATCTTATCCGCCCACAACCACACAAGCCATCGGCGCGCCTCGTCGCTCAGACGCCCTCAAAATCAGACAAAGAAAAGGGCAGGGCCAAAACACCAGAGCCACCACGAAGCGCTGCCGTGCGCAAGCTCGACGAGCTCCTCGCTGCCCTCCGCTCCTCATCTACCGAACCTACTCATTCCCAGCGCCTCAAGGACGATCGGGTATCTTCCGCTCAGGACGGGTGCTTCTGCCAAGGTACGTCCAGTCTCCCCACCCCCCCCTCTATCTCGCACCCCCCCCCTATCTCGCCCACCGCAGCACGCACGCACGCGCTCTCCGAATACACACCGCTCTGCGCGGCCTGCGGCCTCGTCCTCTGCGCGCTCCACCCGCCTCACCGCCCATGCCCGCACTGCACCGCCCCGCTACTCGACCCCGCTGCCCGCGCGGCGCTGCGCGTGCAGCTCGAGGAGCAGCGCGGACACACGCTCGCTGAGGAAGCAGCGGCGCGCGCGCGCGCAGCGGAGGAGCTGCGCATGGCGGAGGGCGCGTTCCCTGCGCTGGGCGGGGCGCCGGGTGCTGGTGCTGGTGCTGGTGCTGGTGCCGGCGGTGGTAAAGGCGGGGGCGGTGCGCGGGTGCTCTCTCTCGTCGGGCAACGTGTGGTGGTCGAGTCGTACCGTGCTGTGTCGGAGGAGGACGCCGTGGGGACGGAAGAGGACGCCGAGGTGCCGCCGCGCGTGCCTCCGCCGCCGCGGGAGGTCCAGTATATACGTGTGCCGCGTGGGCCTGCGACGCGCTGGGTGGTTTTGAGGGACGGCGAGGGCGGGGCGAAGTACGTCGCGCCGCCTCCTGCGCCGCGTGGCCAATCGGACCATGCGGTGGGACGACGGGGGAAGGGAAAGGCGCGCGATGTGGGTGGTTCGTAGAGCCCAGACGAGTTGTTCATTCGATTCGTTTTGTTGTAAAAGCTACCTGTATCAACAACTCCTATCTAAAGAATCTGTGGTATATTTCCGGAAGTGGAAAGCTTGGTGGGTATCCCTCCCTCTCGTAACCAATCGTTTGATCATCTTTCGGATTCAGGTTTTCCATCGCAAAGGACCCGTGCAAGTGGGTAAACTGTGGTCTTGCATATTTTCGATAATGCAAGGTGTTTTGGCCATGAATCACGTTATGCAATATGATATTTTTGATTGTAGAATTGACCCAGGGTTGGGCGAGATATTTGAAGTGTCTGAGGTGGAGTCAGGAGAGTAGTAGGATGGCTAGATGCGAAGAGCGTCGAAAAAATGGTAACCGAAACAACTTTCTTCGTCGTCGTCACCACCACACACTTATTCGATGAAAAACGAAAGAAACTGCGTATGGACAATCTCAATACCTTCGAGACCCGTGAGAAGAGCTAGACTACGCAGCACCACTGGCATAACTAGGTGGCGATTCAGATATCCGAGCCTCCGTGTGAAGTCGTTGTATCTCATCCCTCAAAACATTGACTTCCGACCGAAGTATCTGAACTTCGGGTGAAGATGTGGCCGCGGCCTCCGCACCCCCAAGCGCATCCCTGTCGGTAGTTAAAGCTGAGTTGGAGAGCCGTTCGTCTATAGGTCGAGAACGCGGTCCGTTTGCCAGTGAGCGAAGCTGCGCAAGCTCTTTGCTCGACAGGCCGACAGGGATATGTCGCAACGGGACCGGTGCCAGTGGGTCCTCCGAGGAAGACGGGCGGTGGGCCAGCCGTCGTAAACCCCACTGAGATCCTGCGTCCAGCGGTGCTACCTCGGTGAGGGTTGACCCTGTTGGATTGAATGGCGTAACTGTGACCTGCGTGACCTGGGACATGACTTCGAAAGATGAAGGCGCTACGGAGGTGTGCCTATGATTTTGCCTCCGCCGACGCCATAGTACCAAGGCAATAGCCGCAATCACGAGGAGAGCCGCAACGCCAATTAAGACGCCACGTATGGTAGCGTGTGATTTTGACGGCTTCACGGTCGTGGAATTGGCTGTTAGTTTGACGGGTCCTCTGAGAGAAAGTAAGCTGGAGCCTCGAAAAAGTAGCTCTCCATAAACGAACTTGAGAGCTAATGGTGCGTACATCGCGCCAAGTGAAACTCTAGAGGGAGGTGAGGTGGTATTAATCAGCACTCGATAAATGCAAGTCTCGAAAACCTCACTCTGCTGTGTCTAAGAGGGCATTGTCATTAACAGTCATCGAAATAAGGTTCGTGCGTAGATCTTGATTCGGGGTCATAGCGGCCACAAACAAGTTCCACCAAGGGTAATAAGTCCACCCTGAAACCATATTTGTTGAGATGACACCAAAGTGTAACCTTGTAACTCGACTGACCAGTTGTGTCCGGATACAGTGAGAGGTTATAGATGAAACTACTTTGACCATCGTAGACCTGGAAATAGACTCGGATCAGTGTCAAGGAAGGCAGAAATAGCAGATACCCACGGATGATTCGACGACGCTGGTGTTTAGCCATAGATCGGGAAATAGATCGTAGCCTAATGAGGACGACTTCATATCTCCGTATACTTTAAGTAGGTGTTTATCGTCCGTCAGTGCGAGGCTCCTCCATTGTGCGTAAAGACGCGATGATGTACTCTATCGACCGGTCAATTTCGTTACGCGATATCTAATAGATCTGCACGAACGGAGTACTTTTCAAAATCGGTAGTCATGTTGACAGATAAACTCATTTGAGACATAGCTTCGATAGCGATAATACCCTTGATTGCGAGGCCAGTTTGATTGTCGGTCGACAACCCGCTCGCAGAGTACCTGCGTAGATGGTCATTCAAGTTATAGACAATAAGAATCATTGATAAAGGTGACGCACTGATCGTGGGTGAATAGTGTCGAGTTAGACAAGTAATCGGCCCAAGAAGTCAGCAGATCGTACTGTCCAGTGTTGTTGGTCCTTCACAGAATCATAGGTACCCAGGAAGGGCTTTGTACGTACATATCTGCTTATCAGGCCACGATTTCCGCTTGCACGAGCGTGAGCATAAGTCATGATTAACATATTCCCGGTTTCTTTACAGGGGATTGGTCAGCGATCTGCAAGATCGGCCAGAGATATGCGAACCTTCCACTCCTTGGTTATGCGGAGAATTGCTGATTGAAACATCGGGATAACTCGTCCCTTTAGATTTTCGATAATCAGTGCCTTGGATCTAGTCTCTCCGGTTTCATGGCGCACCTAGATCTTGGGCAGCATACGGGTTGGTGTACTTCGGGGACTCTTGCAGTCGAAACAGTGGTTCAAGCAAGAGTCCACCTAGGTCAGGATCGATGTACATGATCGCTGGGAAAGAAAAATACATCTTTTCGACAGGATTGACCCGGCTTCACAGGATCAGGATCTCTTTCACTCGGCGCACAAAGTTAACTCACTAACCCGCCGACAAATGTCATAAACGCCATCACATCTGACTTGTTGAACTCACCGCTAGAGTCGGTCGCAACTGTCAGCAGAATGTTGCCGTATACTTGTGCTGTCGCAAAGGACACCAAATCTCCATATAGTCCGGAGATAGGAGCAGCGTCCTGGAGTATCTTCTGATCCAATTTCTGGGCTCTTGAAGAGGCATTCGCGAAATCGTTCATAAAGTCATGGATCTTAGGTACGGTGTGAGACATGATCCATTGATAAATGTGGACACCGACCAAAGTCCCGTCTTCAGGGTATTGGGTCTTGTAAAAAAAGCTACGTTTCTGAGGAGGAGTTCCAGATAGGTCTGTGTAATTGATGACCGGATCTGTGGTATACCCGATAGCCCAGACGACGGGGTCTTGCGTCACTTGGATGGTGCCGAGGTTGCGCGAGATGGCAAAAACTGTTGAGTTAGGGTTGAAGTGATTAGGGTCTAGTGCCTCCGAGTCTGCCAACACCCCATTGTTAAGGAATAAAAGACGGGTAACTGAACTGTCGCCATGCTTCCGCGTGATATTGTCACCCTGTATCGCCAGAAGTTGACGCCAACTATGAGCGGAAAAATGTAGACTGCACCAGTGGCACCGCCACTAACCTCTTTCATAACATTATAAATTATACCCCATTCCGTGAGATCAGTGAGCTCGTCGGCAGGCAAGGTCGGATTTTGACGTTGGACCATATAACCGACAATACCATCACCAGCTACGATATCCGTCCAATAAATCTCCTCGCTTTGATTCCACTCTGAAAAAATTAAGACACAACAGACTTAGTACGACGACAACTTCACCGACCTGGGCTGATATCCAAATACACCTGCACAGCGTGAGCTGCACCATCGAGCGATTTCGCAGTTAATGAAATGTATGATAATGGGATCGATTGCTTGACCCAGTCTCCGGGCTATAACAAAACATGAGTAGATAGAAAGGCAACAACTGGTGACTGTAGTCAAAACCTCGATCGGGTTCAAGAAGGTAAGATTGATTTGCATGGGACCAGCTTCTGCGGTGAACACGGTCTGGGTAGGTGAAATCACCCCGCTAGTTAAGTTTACCAGGGGTATGGTACGGTTAGGCTCGAACACATATCCCACGAACATAAAGGTTTCATTGTTGACACGGACAAGGACGACCGGGTCAAATTTCTAGAGTGCGGCAGTCAGGTCTGGTGTTGTGCTGAGTAAGGAAATAACGTGCTGTCAGACTCGGGTCCCAGTCAGGACTACGTCCACTGGAACCGAAATTGGGTATTTGATTTGACAACACAGTTCTCCCACCATTCGCGTCAATAAGATTCGGTGAACCCCAACAATTGAGGTAGGGTGAGCGAACTGTGAGAGGGAATACACTAGCTTCAAATGGCTGCTGAGTTCTTCCATAGTGGAACAGGGAAAACAGGTGAATTAGCAGGTGAATCATTTGCGACTAGAGGTAATAGCTGTGTTCAAGTTGTCGCCCGAGTTGGCTCTGGGTAGTGGACCGTGGAGAAATCTAGTACTTATCCAGCACAGGGGGGTGTTGACCATTCGCCGTAGAGCAGCACGAGCTTTAGTCATGACTGGTCTTATAAGTTGTCAATGGCAACCAGAAGAGAAGAGAAGAACGAGGAATGACTCGGAATACTATTAATGAATAGCCACTTGGTTTTTCTCGTCGCCACTGCATGTGATGGCAACAAAGGCCAAGTGAAGACTTCTGATTCGGAAGAGTCTCACCCTGCATCAGCAAAACAAATATAGGCACTTGCCGTTATGAGGATTGATTGCTGGCTTCTAATCCAAGTTCTAATCTCTATGGCGAGTTCATAACTGTTTCAGTTGTAACAAGAGACTTGGACCGGAAGTGGGAGGGATAGCTTACAAGTTACAGCAGGTTTCATTGCCCAAGCTGTGTCCCCACTGGAACTGGAACTGAACGGAAAATAGGATAAAATTCTATTTAGTGGTTCGCGGGCCCCGCTCAGCCCGAAACCTGCCATCTGCCATCTATCAGACCCGAGGTCAGACCATCAGACTGCCATCAGGCCGTCTCTTGCGCAGGTCTGACCCAGACTCGGGTCATGACAACGTTGAGAAAGGCCTACCCTTCATAGTTCGTCTACTACATTCCGATACCTGTGCCCTCTGATCTAGCCACCAAATCCACACTTCACGGTAACGATAACGACATCGCGTGGTGGAACAGATCGTATCTACCCACTCCCACACAAGTCATTGGTGCACCTCGCCGTGCAGACACCCCTAGAATCAGACAAGGGAAAGGGCGGGCCGGCACACCAGAGGAAGCCCCGCAGTGCGCTGGGTCGATGAGTTCATCGCTGGCCTCCGCTCCTCCACCGAACCCTCTCGGTCCCAGCGCCTCCAAAAACAACATCCAGGACGGGGTAACTTCTGACGGGTGCTTCTGCCAAGGTACATCCAGTCGCCCCCCTTACTCGCCCCTACCTATCTCACCCACCGCAGCACGCACGCACGCGCTCTCCGAATACACACTGCTCTGCGGCCTCGTCCTCTGCACGCTACACCCGCCCCACCGCCCATGTCCGCACTGCGCCGCCCCGCTACTGGACCTCGCCGCCCATGCGGCGCTGCTCGTGCAGCTCGAGGAGCAGCAGCGGACATACGCTCGCTGAGGAGGCAGCGGCGGGCGGACGCGCAGCAGAGGAGCTGCGTATGACGGAGGGCGCCATGTGGGCTTCAAGCTTCAAGCTTCGACTGTAAGTTATGGACTAGTTTCAGGAGCCCGGGAGCAGCGCGCGAGATAAACTAAAATAGAACGGAAGTCTCAGGACCGCGCGTGTACGAGCGATGTCTATGCGTATAGAATGGAATGGAAGTCTATCCGGGCGTAAGCATGCGGTAAAGGTAAACGAATGTGGAGTATTCTCGCCTCAGGATCGCGCGTGTACGAGCGATGTCCTGAGGTGCTAGGTACGAGGGAGCGAAGTTATTTATACTACGGGATCAAAAGTCGAAAACGTACGGCTTTCGTACTGGCGGGTAGACTAAACCATGATGAATGTACTGTATTAGTAACAGAGAAGCGGAAGCAAGTGTCTCTGCGCATTCAACGCACTGATAATCTCAACATCAACAACTAAGGATCTCTGGTTTCCAAACAAGCATCGCCTACCAATACGTCTATCGAAGGGAGTTCATCTTGGGTCGCCTAACCTCGGCGATGTTGGCGGAGGGGTCGCAGGTATCGTTGTTCCGTGAATAATTCTGGTTCAGGCCTAGGCTGGGCAAGCTCGTCATTGAGGTTGCTCATCTTCCCGATCAACGTCTTCACAAGGCCATCTTCGCCTGCGTTCGTTCATTTGTCCGAGTAACGACAGACACTGCCGTAAAGCTTCACGAGAATGCTCGATCTTCCGACGCAGATAATCCCCAGGGCTCGGGAAGCGAGTCTTCCGGCAGACTGTCCTGGACGGCCCTCGCCAAAATGTCCAGCGTCTCCAATGCTTCACGGCCGAATGTCTCCAGAGGGGACGTTTCCTGACGAGCGAGCTCAGACAGACCATCGAGCATCGCGAGAAAATTCGCGAACTCTGCCGGTCCTGGGTCGACGAGGGGAAAGTCACGTCGCCAGAACGAGCCCAGTATCTTCTCTACAAAGGCCGATTCTTCTTTGGAAACTGGTGGGTTCCCCGATCAATGGCGGATATCCCCTACAATTTTTTTTGACAAGAAACGAGGTGATACAGAACACCATTACTCGAGTGTCGGTGTCCCCTTCTGCAGAAATGATATCTATGTCGTCTGGGTCGGTAAATAACCTCTGGAATTGTCCGGGAATGGGAGGGTCTGAGTTGCAATATGCCCTTGCATAGGACCAGATCGCGGCAAGGCAAACACGGAGACGACGTTTACGAACATCGGGATCCCAAGTAGACATCTCTGGAAGACATGCCTTGAAGAAGTTGTGCAGCCGAGGGGCTAGTATAGACCCGCCTTCGCTCGAAGGAGCCATCAGATCGAGGATGTTGACAATGGAAGTGTCGGAGACGTGATATGGGCCATAGAGATTGGAGATGCGAGCAACAAAAGCTTCGAACTCGTCGTCGTCATGGAGCTCGGCAAGCGTCGGGGTCAGCGCTTCCTTGCCCATAGGTGGCGCTGCGCCAATCGCACTGGACACGATGTCATAAGGCATATAATCTTTGTGCGTTGTAAACTGTACTCACGAGCCAAGGCCGTAAACATGTGTAGGATGGGGTGGCGGCCCTGCGACGATCCTGGTATCAAGGTCTTCAAGCATCTTGACATAGGAATCCCTTTTGAATTGTTATAGACCTTCATGTATACCAGATAGCTGTGAGGCATATGCTGAGTCGATTCTTGTCGACACCTGGATCTACGCCAGACGAGGTTGGTAGACATGTCTTCAGAAGGCCACCAAGTCGAACCGCAAGGACGGGATCCGCACCACCTGAGGGAGAACCCATGAGGCGAAGCATCGTCTGTGACGCTCCGGGGACTACGCGCGAGTTGAAAAATCCTAGGATACGTGAAAGATAGTCTTGTCTTCGTTGAGCTTTGAAAGTGTCCAGATCAGCGCTTCTCTGTCCACCGATGACGAGGCGTTGCTCGCGTCCGACATGACACGCCGATGGAAACCTTTGCTGAACCAGAGTTTGTGGGTCGCGATCTGCTTCGCCAGTTTCTCTCGGTCCAAAAGAGGTGGGCGCACCCCTGTAAATCCGTCCCCATATTCCCCGTGAGTACTGAAAGAAGCCATCGAGGATAGTTGGGAATACGCCCGTAAAAACCAATGTGACGACGGCTAGCATCTGCGACAGTCCCCATAGGAAACTGGTGAAGGGGGTGCCGTAAGGACAGCCGGGGATGGTGTTTGGGATGACTGTCAATTCCGTGTATAGCGACGCGAACAGTCCAAGCCACTCGATGAAGACCCAAGCCACGGATTCGTTGAACAGGAGAAAGAAGTCGACGAGGCCAGCGAAGAAAAGGAATACAGACGTATGAAGCCACATCGGGATGGCCTCTACTGTTTACTTCATCCGAAAACGTTCCATCCCGGTGAAAAGGACAGTGCGCACTCGTGCAAGCTTATGTGGTATATCGTGAAGGTATGAAAGCGCCATGTATCGTCGAGTCCACTGCTGGATCAGTGTCGCAAGAAGAGCACAAGTTAGGCTGATAGCCAAACTGAGGAGGAATAGGATGTTAACCCCGGATGGCTGAAAGCAGGTTTGGCGGCGAGTTGCCAAGAAGAAGTGGCGTAGACAATGCGGTGCCGCTCGAGATGCCAACGAGTTGTTGTGGCATTTGGGAAAGTAGAGTGACAGTCTGATCACCCGAATCGACCGACAATCTCTGATAGCCTTCGATGACGAATGCAGCTACGGTCGCAGAGAACAGACCAGTCTGTTGAAACAGTCAAATCAAGGAGAGGCGGGCAGACTTGAAGAGACGAACGAAGACAAGAACGCCGTCGGCGTCACTTTTCCAGCGATCTGTTATCTCTCGGTCGTACGTCTGAAATTGGAGGAGAGATTGGATCCACATCTGTCTCCAGGGATCCGCGAAGAATTCCCCTTGATAAAGTAGCAAGACACGTCAAGACCCTACCCTACTTCCCTATAAAAACAAATCACCTGGGCTGTAATTCGCGCCTTGGGAGTGAGTAGTATTTCCTAGACAAAGATTGAGCGCTTCGGAGACGTCACGAGAACAAGGCACTACTAACCTGGGAACTGAGGGGTCTCCCGTCCCACGGAAGGTGTTGGACTACGGGGACTTGCGAAATCTGGATGTGCCGTGAAGGATGTGGATCTTAAAAGACTCGGACAAACCGCCATACCTTCTAGTTCGATATTCTGTACGAGTGACGTAGGACAAACGGACCCTAGAATAAATGTTGATACCTAAATCCGGCGTCACAGGATTGGCATCAACCCACCTCCATATTCAGCCGTACCATGTAGTGGGGAAAGGCCAAGATCTGAACAACAAATCGAGGTCAGCAGGCGGATGATAATGGCGCTGGTTCACAGCGGGACCTTTGGTCCACGCTCGTACGTCTTATGAAATCGAAATCCAGAAGTCCTCTGGGTTGCTGCCCACCAGTACTAGTTGGACCTAGGACAAGATCTGCCCGCATAGAATGATTGTTCTGACACCTGCCCCTCCTCAAGGTCAACACCAGAGTTGGGAAGAGACATGGCGGGGATGAGCGGATGAGCCGTAGTTGGGAAAATTGGGGTCACAACCTATCTACGAGCGCTATGAGTTAGTATAAGAACTGGGATTAACCTGATGTAGGACAGGGGCCTGTTCCGGGGTTCTGCTGCCCGGTTACAAGAGAACAAAGGGTGGTCGGAGATGGATCTCCGCTCCTCCACCAAAGCCCACTCGGTCCCAGCGCGCCCAAACAAAACAACACCAAGGACGGGGTAACTTCCAACGAGTATTTCTGCTAAGGTACGTCCCACCCCAACAACGCACCCTCCTATCTCTTCCGGACCATCCACCATAGCACGCGCGCTCTCCGAATACACGCCGCTCTGCGCGGCCTGCGGCCTCGTCCTCTGCGCACTACACGCCCGACGGAAGAGCTGCGTTTGGCGGTATGGCGCTGGGTGCCGCTGGTGGGAAGGGTGGGGGCGCAGGTGCTCTCTCGTCAGGCAACGCGCAGTTGGAAGAGGGCGCCAAAACGGAGGACGCGGAGGGGTGCCACCGCACGTGCCTCTGCCGGGAGGTCCAGTATATACGTGCCGCGTGGGCCTGCAATGTGCTGGGCGGTTTCGAGGGACGGCGAGGGCAGGGTGAAGTACGTCGCGCCGCGTGGTCAATCGAACCACGCGGCGGGACGACGGGAGAACGGAAAAGGCGTGGGACGTGGCTGGTTTGTAGAGCCTAATGGAGTTGTTTCATTCGTTGTAAAAAGCTAGCCGTACTGTACCAACAACTCCTATCTAAGGAATCTGTGCTGCGCTGCAGTATTGATACAGTATCGCGTTCTGGGTATGAATATGCCCCCCAAATAGTAGAACAGAAGGTACGTCTTTTTTTTTTACAGGTTTTCAATGGCCGCCAACGCTGCCCTCGCTCGCCGTCACGGCGTATTCGTGTTTCGACGGATCCCAACCCTCGGCCCAACTCGGCTTACCACGCCGCCCACGCACCACGCTCGCGCGAATCGAGTGTGGGTTAGAGAACGCCGGTTCCGGGGGAAAGTTCTGTGAGCGTAAAGCAGGATTGCTAGGGGAATTATTAAAAAAAAAAAGTCAACAAATGCGTCGCACTCGCGTCATATTATATTAGGACGACGTACTTAGCGGAGAGCGTCGGCCCGAGCGCAAGCCTCGCAAAGCTGGTCGGGAAGAGCGGATTTCCGGGCCCACGCTCGCCGACGACATCGTACACCTCACTGCTTGCATTCGACGCCGCATAGCTCCACCTCCTCCCCAAGCTGCTCATCGAGCTCCTCCTGTGCGGAGAAGGATAGTCATCAGGTGTTTTGGGTTGCTGCTGCTGCTGTTGCAGTTGGTTGACGGACGACATGGATGAGGTACGCAGTAGACGCGTGTGAGGTGAGTCGCCCGCAAAAATCCCAGGGGTGGCCGGTACAGTCGAAATGCGTAACCCCTGGATGATTCCGCGCTGAGGGGAGGACT
This sequence comes from Lactarius vividus, assembly GCA_021527035.1. NCBI lineage: Eukaryota > Fungi > Basidiomycota > Agaricomycetes > Russulales > Russulaceae > Lactarius > Lactarius vividus. Next base: position 35,207 of record JAKELG010000196.1, on the reverse strand, counting down.
CAGCGGGTTCAGAAAGCTCATCGTCTTCGTTCTCGCTAGACTCTTCTCGAACATCCTCGGAAATATCGTGCATGCGATGACCACCGGGGCGTGTCGGCGGATGATCGTGTTCACCCGTGGGCGAGGAGGGCATGAGAACAGGCTCGATGGTCAATGCGGAGATGTCGGGAGTTTCTTCAGCAGGAGCCGAAACATTAGACTCGGACGCATGATCCGGCGCTGGCTGGGGCTGGGGAGTAGTATCGGGGATAGGCGGACGGCCCTCAGTAGGTGACGCAATGAAATCCTCCAAAGATTCGAGCTTGAAATCAGTGAATGTGAGAGGTTTGTCGGCGGTAAAAGGGTCTTCCTCGAACCCATCGGGATCAAGTTCTGGGGGCGCTCCGAGTGCACCCTTGATCCTCTCCCAGATAAGTTCGCTGTGGAATAGGACGCAGCGGCGGATGAGGCCAACCCACACTTCGTCCGGGGCAGTGTCGCGGTCGACACATTTCATCCAGAATTCGAGCTGGGCTGATGACCACTTTCTGGGATCGGTCGCAAACACAGCGTCATTGGTCACGGGGGATTCCGACGCAGTCTGCGGAGCAAATGTCTGAGCGAGAAGGGCAAACAGTCTTGCACCGGGTTGCGGGGAAGTGAAGAGGGCCTTGACCTCGTCCGTGCGGTCCACAAAAGGAAGGAAGACGTCATCGGGTATCGCGGTGAACGAGGTGCGCCCCGACCGAGCCGCTGCCGTAAGTGAACCGCCAGGCGTGCGAGGGGAAGAGGGCGCCGATTGCGGGTTGCATGACTGCTGGGCAAGCGATATGATCTGATCCGCAGAAAGGCGTGGCTTTGGCGCGGAGGAACGCCGGTTCAAGCCGTGGCCATGTCCGTGAGTGGGACTGCCTGGCCGTGGTCCAGGCCCAGTGGGCGACCCAGGTGGGGCAAACGAGGCCGAAGCAAAGCTCATGCGCGTATTCTCGCCCTTCCCCGCGACCGTGTGTCCGTGGCTCCCGTGGCGTCTGTGCGGGTTCTGGGGATGAGAGCCAATGCTGAAGTGCCGACGTTGCTGCTGGGGGGATGGTGGCCGCTCGTCGAGTTGGATCTGGGGTGCCGGGTTGACGCGCACGATGGTCAGTTTGCAGGATGTCGTTCGTCCCGGGTTCATGTTGAGCTCGAGGTGCGCACCCCAGGGATCCGCAGCAGTGGTGGATCCCCTGCGCTGTAGCACACGGCGGGATTGAACAGGGCTAGTTGCCCCACTGTGGGGAGGAGACAACGGGGGACTAACAGTGGGAGACACGACTGTCTTGGACATGATGGACGTTGAGAAGGAACACTAGTATGGCCGAGATCAACTGAGCTTTGAGGCGATGTGTCACGGTGTTGGCCATCGTGAATGGATCGTCCCGGTTAGTCCTGTGGGTAACTGGTCGGTCCCATACGGAGGCAGTCGATCAGAACGAGACCGGCCGCTACACTCACGATTTAGAAATCTAGGCCTAATTCAAAAAGATTCAGGTCACAAGCAGCATTTTTTTCTCAGTCGTGCTGCTCTGCCGGAATAAACATCATATCTTTACGTTTGCTGCTACGAAATAACGAAACGTTGGTCCGCGTATCCAAACATTCAAACGTGCGCGCTGCACCCAATCCCGAATAGTTCGATGGCTCGTGGCTCGGTGAGAAATGAGAATTTGATTAAATCAATCAACCCTCGATATGCGGGTCGCGGGTCTAGGCTTCCACTCGGCGTTCGCCGTCGCCCCCTTCGAGAACAAACTATCAAGGTTCTTTCTTTCGAGGCACTGTAAACTCAAAAGCCTTACGTTTTATAGTACAGCAACTGGAGAAACAAAGCCTTTGTAGTTCGTCTGCGTAAACGAGGCCTCGATGAGGGGTCGTGAGGATGACATGACGTGCAGAATGTTTTTCTTACGTCAATCGGCGTTGCGATCGTGTCTCACTTGGCCTTTCTTTCAGGGCGGCCACACGGGTGGCGTATCAGCCAATTGCCTTTCGGTGGGAACCCACGCACAAACTTGCTTCCCAGTTCCCACCTGCCATAACTTGCTGTGGCCGATAGACAAGCTTCTGCGCAGCTCCAACCCATCAGCGTTGTACGGGCCACGGAGGGTCTTCTATGGCGCTTCATCACCGCATCTTCTAATTGTATTTCAACTTGGGTGCCTTTCTCAATGCATCACGACTCTGGAAACATTCGTGGAAACTGTTGATACAGTCGAAATTGTCATAACGCATAGTGTGATAATGCATTGGATACATGAGGTCACATGACTCACGTTCTGAACCTGCGCATCTTTCTCCATCAACCACCTGCAGCCACAGCCATATTTTAAGTCAACTCGTGGTCTCTGCTTCTCTGTGTTATCGCCCTATCTTCATATCCCAATATCTTAATCCAACGTTCTGCTGCCTCATCGTTTTTCCCTCTGTCTCGTCGTCTTTCTCTTTGCGTAACTGAGTAAAAGCAGTCACTAATACTTAATGATTTTACACAATCCATAATTAAAAAGTAATTCTAATTAAACTTTAAGTCCATTCGGGAATTATCACACTGCGAAAAAACTTAACGCTCAGCTTATTGAGAACAATGGTCACTTATGATTTATTTCAGGGAAAAACATTAAGTTTTTCACAACAATATAATCCTTGGATGGACATAATGTTTGAATAAAATAATTTCTCATTACAGATGATGGAAAATCGTTAAGTATTAGTCAACGCCTTTTCTTAGTTTGTGCACGCAAAGACAGACCCATGCTGTCAGTGCCTGTGTTCCATTAGCGACAGCCTCGAGTTTGACTGAACCATCATATTGTGTGTCCAATCGGTGCATTAAACTACATTTTATAGGTGCTGTTCCCTTCATCATACCCCCTCATTTTTCTTTGAGGACACTATTCAAGATCCGCCGTGACTTTGGCGTTTAGCGAACTTTCAAGCCTGTACCATGAGGCACAGTTCGGCTCGTGTGGACGATTTCTAACAGATCTATCATAGCATGGCCCCATGCTATCTGATTTTGGTCATCATCACATCCAATGAATGCATCGCCTTCCTGGCGGCCCCACTGATGAAATGCCAAAAACGTTAATATGTTGACACAACATGCCAGGATAACTGGCAAATGCAGTATCGAGACTCTTAATTGTGGAAAGTCTATGCAATAACTCACGACGGATCTCCCAAAATACTGATGCACAGCGTTTCCAGTGGGATCTCAGTACGATTCTATTCTATTAGCTTTCCAGTTTCCACTCTTATGGAACGCACCGCTTTCCCGATTCTGCGGTTTGTGCCCGCCCAGTCGTCCTAAGCGATATAGTAGGACCAAAAACACTCTCGCACTTCGGTTTCATCATCATCGCGACTTGTTTCTCAACAGCTTCCGCCTTCTCTCCTTTCCAGTAGGCTACCGCTGCCCGGACTGTCTGGTGCCCCGACACCGCAAAACTGGAACCCCGGAAACTCGCATCAATCAACTTACCGAGGAAGATATCATTCTCAGTTCTTCCCCGATCCAAGGTCTACCCCATGCGCTCGCGCTAGTGTCCGCCGCAGAACCCGACAAGATCTATCCGTCGTGGCCAGTGTCTATCATGATAGCCTTGGGTGGTAGTGATTTACTACTCTCACCTCTCGTCACACCAACCCCCGCGATTGGGTCCTGTTTACATGTAAAAGCAGATATCAACCTTTTGCGCAGGTTCCGTTCTGCCCATTGGATCACGAGATAGAGAACCGCAGCCTCCCATCGCGCATTCCGGAATACAGTTCAAAGGCCATAGAGACCAGACGCGTCTGGTCTACAGCCGACGTGTGGTCCCTCGTGGTGGACGCCAAGATTGATGTGCGGAGGCACTCGTACAGGACCCCCCCCCTTCGCGCCACCAAGTTGGACAGGGTCGGCACATGGCGTCAGGGTACAATACGGCGGAGCTGCTCCCAAGCCCTCACGCGTTTCGAGGGCGTAACACGCATTCCTGATGGCTGTCCGCGAGGCGCGCGCAAGGCGGGTAGATGTGAAGAACACAAAGGAGAAGTCAATTGGTGCGTGGACGACCTCACTGTCATCAAGCATACGCAGCACCATGGATATTACACCAGGACTCCACTTAGTGCAACACAAGACGATCTGACTCCTCCACGGGAGCACGAGAGTACGAGTTCGTAACTCACTCAGTTTTGTGCTCGTCATTTTTTTTTTTTTTTTTTTTTTTTTTTGGATGAGTTTATATTCCGGAGCAGTATACTACATATACAAAGCCGGTCTTAGAGCGCTAGGCGACACTAATTATGGATGGTAGAGAAGTGAGACTTCACGTGCGTGCGAAAAGAAGAAGATTCGTAGGTGAGGTACCCTCCCAGAGGGGACCGGGTCGTAGTTCAGAAAAAAGGGGGGGGGTAATGTATGTGGAACGCTGATTGTTATGAGACAAAAAGGGTTGCACTTACGGGGCGGTGCGGGTGTTACACCGGGTATGGCCGGTAGTGTGGTCGAGAGCTCCTTCATCCGGGTTCATGCGGACGGCGCGGGGCAGAGGGTGGTTCCCAGATGGGTTTGGAGGCAGCGTGTGATGATTGAATGAAACGGCATAGGTAATATGCGTGGTCGGTGAAGAGTGGGATAGGGTTATCTGGTGACGTGTAGAGGAGTTTATACGCGTGCACAATGGGCATGAGGAGGGGGCACGTGTATAAAATGTGGGCGAGGGTGTAGGGTACGGAGCATCGAGGACAGGTCGACGCTTCAGGGGGGAGGTCTGGTCGGTGGGTGATTGTGTAGTTGGCTGTGAATGAGTGGAGGGTGGATAGTTGGAGTGCGGTGGAGTGGGCCCAGCGTCTGATGTTGACGTAGTCTTCTGGGGGCTTTTTGGGGGGTATGGCGGCCAGCCATAAGGGGTGATTACGTCCGTCGGGTGGATGGTTTATGGGGATAGAGTGGGTGTAGGCCCTAGGACGGTTGGGTTTGGAGATGCGGATCCGCCAGTCTGTAGCCCAAGACAGGAAGGCGTCAGCTTGGAGTTGTTTACGTATCCAAGCAGGGGATCTGAGGGGTTTGGCTGAGTGGGGGGAATCCTCCTGGCAAGCCAGGAGTGCTGCTTTGCGTGTGTGGGAATCGGGAGCTCTCTTCTGGTCTACCGGCGACCACACGAGGTAGATCCTCGTGTCCCTGGGCTGTGAGAAGAGAGAAGTGAGGGCTTTATGCCATGTAAGTACGGCAGGTTGGTTGTTGAGTGATCGGAAGGATGTAATATGTGTGATGGCGGCGAGGTCGTTGGATAGTATGTATATTGTACGAGGTAAAGTGGCACGTGAGGACTCATCGAGAATAAGTTCCGCTGTCTTAGCTAGGCTAAACAGGGCTGCGTCTGAATGTTCCATCTCCGTACCAAGTGTCCATCTGTGCGTGAAGGGGGGGCCTCTAGAGGAGAGGATATCCGCAGCGGCACCGCCCACGTGTAGACCATCGCGACGGTTCTTATTGCTGACCATGCTAGCAACTCTGATGACCATCCTACTTGATTTGGGTGTCATGGCATAGAGCCAGTTCACCGTCCTCTTTCGGGATTTGGGATCGGATTTCCCTTCACAGGTTACTTTGTCACCCCAGTTGGGAACCTCCCAGGGTGCAATGGCTGTGACGTCGCAGGGGACCGTCTTCTTTGGGTCGACGTTCCCCGCGAGAGCCTCGAAGACAGTAGGGCGCTGTTTGCATAATCCAGACCTTATGTGAAGGGCACTGTTACACACCACCCCTCCATTACTGGAGTGTGGGCTGCTCTGGACTGCTGGTGACCACTCTTCACCCAAAAGGGATAGGAGTTGAGACGTGCGGGGGACACGGAACAGGTGAAGTGCTGTGGAGGCAACAAGTTTTTCCAGGTACTGCCGAGCTGGCAGCACCCGGGTTAGTTCGTGAAGGGGTGCCCATGGGGCAGTGCGAAAAGATCCGGAGATCAGTCTTACCCCATCGTTCATTACTGCTTGGACCTTCTTGATAAGTCCTACTTTGCGTTTTTGAGGCATCCAAAGTTGGCATCCGTATGATAGAACTGGAAGGCAGATGGCATTGAATAGGAGTCGCCATTGTTGATAAGTGACCTTTGCGCACTTAGCAGCTCTGGACGGACCGGACTTGCAGCATGGACTGCTTTAGATAAGATTCATAGGACTTATAGATTAGATATTATGATCTGTACAACTTCGGACTTCTTTCTTATCTATGACATCATGTACAATGACATCATTCGGACTCCTCTGGACTTTACATTGTACTTTGCGTTTTTGTACTTTCTTTTGTTCTATCCTTATTGTGATGTCACTATGATATCATCTTGGTCTGGATTCCTTTTGTTCTTATCGCCTTGTTCTCTTTCCGTACATTCCTCTTGTCCCATACTAAGAACAATGCTCCTTGTGACTCTGTGTTACTCTCCTCGTATCAGTGTCACTATCTGTAAAGTATAAGTAGTGTAGCTTGTACGCTCCTGGTCCACATCAGTTCCTCACTGCTTGTGTGCCAGGTATGTCTTCCCTTCTTCAATGTAACATCAGTTCCTCACTGCTTGTGTGCCAGAACTATCTTTAGCTTCTTCTGCAAGATCTCCCTCTGCTGCTTCCAGCTGCTCAGTCTATCTCACCACAGTCTACCTTGTCACTGTGAGTATGCTGTCCATCTCTGCTGTTCATCAGGTTATGGGCCCTGGTGCCCTAGCCACTCCACTTGGCTGGTCACTGTGTTCCTAGGATCACACATCAGGCTAAGGTCTGTCTGGGGCCTCACCAGCCTTGCCCAAGGCAGAGTGCAGTGGGGCGCCACTTGACTCTGCTGAGGAACCTCCTGTGTATGTACTGCCCAGTAGTCCTACTTTCACCCCTGCTGTTTTCCTAGCCCCTGCGCTATGCGCAAGGAGATTGGACCTGGTAGCCCTTTAATCAAAATATCCAGGCGTGCATGGCCCACTGGGCTGTGTATTGTGGAGCTTAGCGCCAGCTGTCTCTGGTGCTCCACACTGGGCGCAGGATCTCCTCACCATGGGAGTGTAAAACCTGGTTCAGGCTCTGGGGGGTGTTCACCTTATGGTGTTCTGCAACCAGGTACCTGCCTTGTAGCGGCAATGGGAAAGGATTCAGTAAAGCCACTTGTGGTGATGAGGCAACCAACAGGCCGAGAAGGCTGAGGTAGACAGCCTTGGGCTCTGAAAGATATCCCTTCACCTTCCCCCTGACGCAAACAAATGAGCTGTGTCCTAGACACATCCTGGCTGGCAGCTAGCTCTTTGTATGGCAAAGGGACACTTCCAACCTGGGCCTAGCCCTTGTATCACTGGCATACTATCAGGAGGCAGGATGCGCTAAGCATTCTGGCCTTACAGAATCACAGACAGGAGTGGTATACCCCTTATCTTCATCTTGCAAACTATGAAGCACTGTCGCTGACTGCTCCTCGGCGACAGATAAATCATCCCAATGTCTGGCTCTACATCCACTGCTCCTGCTTCTGGATCCACCCCCGTTGTCCACATTTCTGTGGCAACCAACACAACCTTCGGGATGCCCTCAGGCATCCACCTGTCGCAATTCGATGGCACTGGCTGGAACGAATGGGCTGGCACCATTGAGGCCATCCTCACTCTCCACGAGGCCGAGGATGTGTTCACTCTGGACGCAGCCCCCTCTGGAACTGACCCCACTGATTGGGAGTCTATCCAATGTCGCTCCAAGGCATACCTCCGCCTTTATCTTAAACCAGACGTCTACTCACTTATTGCCGACAACATGGCCTACCCCACCTTCAAAGTGAAGTGGGACAAGCTGAAGGACGTGTATGCTGGTGCTTCGGGCAGCACCACCATCTTCAACTTATGGATCCAGTTAACTCAAGCCTGACTCGACGACTCCACACTCATGGCCCCACAGCTGGCCAAACTCAATGAGCTACGGGTGTCCCTCACCAATGCACAGATGGGTGTCACTGACACCCAATATTGTCTCATTCTCCTCCACGCCCTGCCCTCATCCTATGAGGTGCTGGCATCCACCATCCTGGCTGGCGGCGCCCCCACCACTCTCAAGCACGCTGAAATCATAGCGCACATAGTGTCGGAGGAAGCGCGCCGCTCTGGGCCATCAGGCTCCTCTTCTCTCAACAAGGTGGCCCCCGTCAAGCAGACGGGCAAAAAGGGCAAGAAGGACCACTCCGGTCTGACTTGCCACTACTGCAACAAAAAGGGCCATATCAAGCCTGACTGCAGGAAGAGGAAGAAGGATGAGGCTGACGCCAAGGCAAAAGAGAATGGCAGCAATAAGGCCGCCAATAGTCACATACTTGTACCTACCACCGCCTCGATCACTGAGGTGCCGGAGCCCATTGACTGGGCTTCTGAATCTATTGGTGTTGCTCTGTATGCTGCCTCGCGTGTGCGCTGGATGATGGACAGTGGTGCTACACACCACATCACACCACATCGGTCTGACTTCAAGGACTACACCCCCACAAAAGGCACTGTACGCCTGGGTGATAAATCCACAATAGACCAAGTAGGTGTCGGGTCTGTCGTCTTTACAATGAGCCAAGGCATCCCTATCACCCTAAGCAATGTGCTACACCTACCACAGGTGAAGACACGCTTCTTGTCGACGCATGCCCTAGCACAAAAGGGTGCTGAGATTGCCTTTGACAGTGGCTCATTTAAAATATCTGTCAATCAAAAGTGTGTGGCCAAAGGCTACCTTGAGGACAACCTCTACTGGTTGGACGCAGCCAGCGTCGGCCTCAACGCCCACACAAAATCTAGTGCTGCCACACTAGATATCTGGCATCAGCGCATGGGACACATCTCCCCTGCTGCTCTTAAGTCACATGGCCCCTCTGCCGCTACTGGCATGGACATAGATGCTTCTACCACGGCCAAGACAGTGTGCCATGGGTGCGAGATGGGCAAGTCCACTTGCCAACCCTTTTCTGCGTCCTCAAACAAGAGGACAACTCGTCCATTTGAAATCGTGCACAGTGACCTCGCCGGTCCAATGCAAACTCAGTCCCTGCAAGGCTCGATGTACACAGCCACCTTCATAGACGACCACACTAAGTTCACTGTGGTCCACTTCCTTAAGTCAAAGGATCAGTTTGCTAAGTCGCTGCAGATGTATTTGGCATGGGGTGAAACCCAATCAAGCCATAAACTGCGCGCTCTGCACTCTGACCGCGGTGGTGAATACATGTCGAGTGTCACGCAGGACATTCTTTAAGCAGAAAGGGATAGAGCATCACCTTACAATGCCAGGTTCTCCACAGTCCAATGGAAAAGCTGAGCGGTTTAACCGCACCATTATGGATAAGGCAATGGCCATGCTACACACTGCTGGCTTGTCTAAAGGCTTCTGGGAGCATGCGGTGTGCGCAGCTGTGCACATCTATAATTGCTCACCAGTCCGCGGACTTAAGTGGCGCACCCCCTATGAGCTCTGGCACTCTGGCAAGGTGCCCGATGTCTCCCACTTACGCATCTTTGGATGCAAGGGGTACATGCACATACCCGCTGATAAGCGTCGTAAATTAGATGCGAAGGCCATTGAGGTCACGCTTATTGGGTTTGAGCCCGAATCTAAGGGCTATAAGCTCTGGGACCGCTCAACCCGCTCCGTTCGATTGTCCAGGGATGTGACATTCGACGAGAGTAGCTTTCCGTCCCTTCAGGGTGTTGAGACACACCCCACACCTTCCCCTATAAGCCCACCGGTAGTGACACCGGTTACAGTGACTGCCATACCTAGCACGTCGGCGTTACCACCACAGCGAGCCGCCTCCCCTGCACACTCACACAGTAGTGAGGAGGAGGATGTAGAAGACCTATTAGACCCCAAACTTGAGCGTCCACACACGCCACCACTCCCTGCCACACTGCCCGCTCCGCCAACCACTCCCAAGCGCGAGCAGCGCACTCCCACTTCACCCCCGCCTTTCCAAGGTGCAACACGCATTATGTGCAGTGTCCCTCTGCCCTTACCAGAAATGCCTGGGGGTTTTGAGGATCGCACGCAGCGTAGTCAGCTGTTGCGCGAAATGGACAATGCACCAAGGCGATCTGGTCGCGCACCTGTGCCCAACCCCCGCTACTTCAATGCGGACAATACGGCACTGCATGGCAGGCATCTGGGGTATGCAGAGTTGCTTGCTGCAGCCTACGTCGGCAGAGACCCTGCAACCTTTGCGGAGGCAATGCGGTCTGCAGACGCAGATGAGTGGACAAAGGCGTGTCAGTATGAAATGGACACCCTTGCCAAGAATGGCACATGGGAGTTAGTGGATCTCCCGCCTAATCGTAAGGCAGTAAAATCCAAATGGGTCTTTAAGCTCAAAGCGGATGGCCGCTACAGAGCTCGCTTGGTGGCCAAGGGATTTACACAGATCCCTGGCATAGATTTTGATGAAACCTTCTCTCCTGTCGCACGATTTGAGTCGCTACGTTTACTTCTGGCGTTGGCCGCGCTGGAGGACTGGCACATCCATCAAATGGATGTCAAGTCTGCTTTTCTCAATGGCATGCTTGACGAGGAGATATATATGGAGCAACCACAGGGTTTCACCGTCACTGGCTCTGAGACTAAGGTGTGCTGCCTAGTTAAGGCGATATATGGTCTCAAACAAGCCTCCCGTGCATGGAACTTGCAATTCCATGGAGTGCTCACTGCACTCGGCTTTAAACGGACATTTGCTGATGCTGGCATATATGTGATGCCTCAATGAGAGGGGTATGATCCACTCTTTGTCATTGTCTACGTTGATGACATCACAATACTGGGTCCCTCATTGGATGGAATCAAGCGTCTTAAGTCAGGACTGTCTGAATGCTATGAAATGACAGATCTCGGGGAGATAGAATCTTATCTCGGCATGCGCATTATGCGTGACCACTCCCTCAGACTCATTGAAATAGATCAGTCTGGCTACATCAAGGATGTCCTTGAACGCTTTGGCATGTCTGATGCCAATCCACACAATACACCCTTGCCCACTGGTGCTGAAGAGCACCTTATTAAATATACTGGTCAGGCTACTGCCACTGACATTACGCACTACCAGTCGTTAATTGGTAGTCTGCTGTACGTCCAGATTGGCACTAGGCCAGACATTGCATTTGCTGTGGCACGTTTGGCGCAGTATGCAGCAAATCCTAGCCCTCAACATCTACGCCTTGCACAATATGTCCTGTCTTACTTAGTAGGAACTGTGGACATGCACATTGTCTACGATGGCGCCAGTGGCAACGGCCTTCATGGCTACACTGATTCCAGTCTGGCTGATCAGACTGATGATCGTCACTCAACCTCTGGTTATGTATTCCTATTAGCTAACGGTGCAATAAGCTGGTCTTCGCGAAAGCAAAAGACAGTGGCCCAAAACACTACAGAGGCGGAGTACATGGCCATGACCGACGCGGCCAATCAGGCTGTGTGGTATCAGAGTTTCCTCACGGAACTTGGGTACGAGGTTGACGACCCCATCCCACTACATGGTGACAACAAGGGTGCCATTGACTTGGCCTTGAACCCTGTCACTGGGAGACGATCTAAGCACATTGCCATACGGCATCATGTCATCAGGGAGTATATTGAAAAGGGGACCATCACCCTAATTCGAACCCCTACAGTAGAAATGGTTGCAGATGGCTTTACAAAGAGTCTAGCACGAGTACTACTGGAAAAACATAACAAAGACATGGGCTTGTGTCCTTAGATTGTAGATCACGGGGAGATGTTGATAAGTGACCTTTGCGCACTTAGCAGCTCTGGACGGACCGGACTTGCAGCATGGACTGCTTTAGATAAGATTCATAGGACTTATAGATTAGATATTATGATCTGTACAACTTCGGACTTCTTTCTTATCTATGACATCATGTACAATGACATCATTCGGACTCCTCTGGACTTTACATTGTACTTTGCGTTTTTGTACTTTCTTTTGTTCTATCCTTATTGTGATGTCACTATGATATCATCTTGGTCTGGATTCCTTTTGTTCTTATCGCCTTGTTCTCTTTCCGTACATTCCTCTTGTCCCATACTAAGAACAATGCTCCTTGTGACTCTGTGTTACTCTCCTCGTATCAGTGTCACTATCTGTAAAGTATAAGTAGTGTAGCTTGTACGCTCCTGGTCCACATCAGTTCCTCACTGCTTGTGTGCCAGAACTATCTTTAGCTTCTTCTGCAAGATCTCCCTCTGCTGCTTCCAGCTGCTCAGTCTATCTCACCACAGTCTACCTTGTCACTGTGAGTATGCTGTCCATCTCTGCTGTTCATCAGCCATGAGGCGCTTGAAATTCCTCTTCGTGTGTTGCCAAGAAGTTGGATGGATTTGATGGACGCCTGTGCCCTGTTGCACATGTAGTCTGTTGATAAGTGACCTTTGCGCACTTAGCGGCTCTGGACGGACCGGACTTGCAGCATGGACTGCTTTAGATAAGATTTACAGGACTTGTAGATTAGATATTTGATCTGTACAATTTCGGACTTCTTTCTTATCTATGACATCATGTACAATGACATCATTCAGACTCCTCTGGACTTTACATTGTACTTTGCGTCTTTGTACTTTCCTTTGTTCTATCTTTATTGTGATGTCACTATGATATCATCTTAGTCTGGATTCCTTTTGTTCTTATCGCCTTGTTCTCCTTCTGTACATTCCTCTTGTCCCATACTAAGAACAATGCTCCTTGTAATACGTGACTCTACGTTACTCTCCTTGTATCAGTGTCACTCTCTGTAAAGTATAAGTAGTGTAGCTTGTACACTCCTGGTCCACATCAGTTCCTCACTGCTTGTGTGCCAGGTATGTCTTCCCTTCTCCAATGTATTATCAGTTCCTCACTGCTTGTGTGCCAGAACCCCCTTCTAGCTTCTCTTGCAAGATCCCCTCTGCTGCTTACCAGTTGCTCAGTGTATCTCACCACAGTCTCCCTTGTCACTGTGAGTATGCTGTCCATCTCTGCTGTTCATCATAGTCCACATGTGTGTTCCAATTCAGCTTGTGATTGATGAAAAAGCCGAGGTAGCAGATGGTGTGTGAGGGTTTGACGGCGTAGTAGGTTTGATGGGTGGGGTCAGGAAGTAGAAGGCGGTTTGGTGGGGGCACAGGGCGTTTGGCGTATAGTTTCTGGAAGTAGATGAGTTCAGTTTTATCTGGCTCGCACTCCAGATTTGAGCGTCTAAGCCAGTCTTCGCACTGCCTATATCTCTCCCTCAGTGCGTCATTAACCTCCTCCCAGGTGTCTGCGTGTGCGAGGATGATCCCATCGTCTACATACATACCCAGTGTTGTGTTGGCATTTGGTGGTTTGAGTTTGAGGAGTGTTGACATGTATATGACGGAGAGGATGGGTGAAATGGGCGAGCCTTGGGGGGTGCCGATGGGTTGTGGTCTTGGTGCGTCTGTCTTCCCGTTGAAAGAGAGTTGGACTTTTCTGTCTTCCAAGAAGGAGTTGACCCATGCGTGGATCTCGGGCGGGAAGCCCAAGTTTTTGAGAGTGGTGGTGATGCGTTGTCTGTGGACGTGGTCGAAGAAACCCTTGATGTCGAAAAGTAAAGCTCCGCATTTTCTGTTAGCGCGGAAGGCGCTTTGGACGTTGTGGATCAGTGTTAAACCTGCGTCAGTGGTAGATGAGTATGCTCTAGTGCCGAATTGGTTGGTTGGTAGAAGGTCATATTTGTCGGCTTTGTGCTCGTCATTACGAAGCTATCATAGAGCCATAGAGCCAAATAGTAAATAGATATAGTGTTCGACAATCGAGGACGGAGACTGAACTCGAGGACAGTCTGTGGGAATGATACGAAGAGTAAGAAACTGACGGGGTGGGGAGAGTAAGTTGTGGGTCTACAAAGAACTTGAGTAATATAGTTGATATGCTTTCATGCACGCTAACACTAGTACACCAGTAAAGAGGTATTACAGAAATACTTCCAAGTCGAATGCTACCTACGAATACAGAACAGAAAGACGATGATTTACTTACCAAACATCACAGGCTCTTTTCCTCATCAGAGGTCTCCATAACACTATGTACTCGCTTATCAGAGTCGTTCGCCGTCTCGCGAACAATCGTGTATACGTGTGGTGGCATGCCACCAGCCCTGAGCGGTCCAAGTGCTGGCCCCCTTGCGAACTGCATTCCAGTCGAGTGGGTCGAGTAGTATTGGACTGGGCTCTTCTGCATGGCGACGAGGATGATTATGAGCGTCGGATATAAACCCTGTGCTAAGTCTGTATTTAGTGCTCAAGAGAATGTATATGACGACTCACTGAGACAAACAATAAGATATCGTCCATGACAGCGAAGCCCGGAACTGGTATCAAGTCACGCGCAGAAATCAAATATACAATCTAAAATAGCTCAGTGAAACTTTCTGCGAACATAGACGCTTCTGTGGGTAGGACGTACCCAAACGCAGCAATAAATAAAGCCAGATTCGACGAGCAGAGCGAACACCCTCTCTACCCTCACAGATCTACTTGCTTCTCCCAAATGTTTCTTGACCTCGACGCGGTGTTGCCTACACCGGCGACATGATCAGAGATGACCGCCATCGGGGGTCAGATGCGAAACAAACGCACCAAGCCTTCCAGGCAATCAACCCGGTGGAGACCAGATTAGTTCCCAGTGTTGGGCCAACCATGATAAAGGGTCCCCGGTCACCTTGAAGACTACTTTGGCCGGAAGGGGGTACGAGGCCGCCGAGACCGACTTCACACCCAGCAGCAGCTACGGGCATTGATTCCTGATGAGCACAAATGACGACGATGAGGGGTCTGTTTTATGCACCTATTGTGACAAGGATGAGGAGCAGAAGTATGGCGATGATGCGTTTGTCTCTGTTCCAGAGAACCACGGCGCGCCAGGCACAGATAATATCGCTTAGGATATACTGAACAGCGTTTAGTTGAGTCGAATAGATAGCATAGAAGCATCGTGCAGGCGCACCATCAGGCGTGTGATAATTTCCTCTACTATAAAGACGACAAAGAAGCGAGTGTCTGACCATATATGCCAGTGGGCGTTCGTGGGGCCAAAATCCAAGTTGAGGAGGAACTGCATATTCTGAAATCCGAGAGCAATCCTTAGTACCAATGCGACGATTGCCAAGGCGAACATGAGGGTCGTGATTCCAAACATGAGCATTCTAGGCCGAGACGAAGTGAAACCTGGTTTGCTCCTCAAGAAGCCATCTACTGTAAGCGTGCATCGCATTTCGAGTGCACAAATGAACCTCACAGGATGTAGACCGAGGTGACGTAGAGTACGATATAGACGCCTGTGATGCACAGTACAGTGGCTCAGAAACTGGAGTAGCAACAGCAGGTCTCTTGCCCCTCACCATATACGATACCGACAAAAAGGTTGTCGTACACTGTCAGTTTGTATTGAAGGTAATAAAACTCAGACATGAAGAGACCATTGTTGGACATGGTGGTGAAATGGAGTGGCGGAGGGCCCTGGCAGATCAGAGGGCGAGGTCAAGGATGGGCCGAACTAAGCTAGTTATTCCCCGTGGATTATTAAGTAGTAGTCTAGTAGACACCCCCTGTAGCCGCTGTCAGAGCGACCGCCGACTGTATGTGGGAAGTGCCGTACGAAAGGGAAATCGGAAGTTGAGGGAACTAAAGCCAAAATGCCAACATGCCGAAGGAACCGTGAGAGGATCGCATACGTTCCATCAGACTCAGACCAAGCATCAGAGTGGGATGTTTACTTCACCTGGAAACTCGTAGCGGCGCCAAAGGAATTCCTGTGCAGTAATGACAGATGAGATGGACATCGGAGAGACAGCGTGTGAATGACTCCTCGTTGAGCAGGACAATCGCAGAGAAGCGTTTGACTACTATTATGGTGCAGTGCGGCGTAAGGCCACTGCTTTTATACAACCAGAATTGCTCCAGAGAAAAAAAGTCGGAGTGCTAAGTGCTTGTTTCGATGAGAGGAATAACCCCCTAAAACAGTTGTCGAAATAAAACTGAGGGGGTCGATTCCGCCACCTATGACCAGATAAGGCAACTACGTGTCAAAATGGGTTCAGCCTGGGACTCGTCGACGACGTGATGTGTAGCGTGCTCTTTATCTGATGCGCTCATCGACAAATAGTCCCACCTGATACTCATGTAAGCGCTTTTGGCAAATCACAAATCTTCGCCTGCCACTATAGCTGTGCCCACTAGAATAAAACGGATGCGTACTTCACAGCCAGAGACTTGGCCAGAGAGAGGAAAGGACCACATGTGATGAAACATCAGTAATCCAGACTTGGATACGACCTCTATGCCATTGAGAAAATACCAAAAAAGGTCGCCCGCTGGGTTTTCCTCGACATGTCTGAAATTGTCGGTGCACGAGTCCTACGTCTATGCCTTGCGGCAAAGTGACTCTCGCAACACGCTCTCAAATCGACTTGACAAAGTCTTTGCCCCGGTGCTTGTGACACCAGAATTTTGAAGATTCTTACGTTGGGTTTCAGGCCTTTCAGGGCGCGTGATGACGTCGTTCTCAGTCCCGAGTCTTGGAAAAGGCGGGTCGGGCCCACAGTTGAAAAAGGACACAGAACCGAATAACGATATCATTGCCCGTGGTCTCGGTTAGCTAGAGTGGAAGCAAAATTGGACGGATCGATGCCCATAAAAGGAAAGTCTTGGTCACGGGTAGAGCATATCCCGGCATTGTCCCGGCTTTCCACCTACGCCCGAGTCCGAGTCTTGGCTCGTCTTTGGACTCCTTTTGCCAGATGTCTTCTTTCGAAAAGGTCGTCAAAAATGCATGCAAACCAAAGCCAACACCCCCCAAGTCAAAGGTTAGCCTTCCACTTTCTGCATGCACGCCAACTCACACCGCCCCTCTCGCGTCAGTACGTCGACCCAATCATCGCTGCAACATGGTCCGAGGATGGCGCCATCCACGATGTCTGCAAAGCTCTTTCTCCTCGCTTTAGAGAGCCAAACTCTATTGTCAGTTTGTCTCTACAATCGAATGAATGGTAGGACGCGCCAGTGGGCTGACGACGGTCCAGGTGGTGTTCAAGGCGCTTATTGTACTTCACACGATGGTTCGGAATGGTGCAACGGACAATGTACTCCAATACCTGTCCTCTTCAGATGTTCTACGATTAAGGAATGTGTCGGGGAGTCAATGGGAAGCTGTGCATTATAGTTTTCTCCCCGTCCACTCCCGGACCTACTCACTTGGTTCAGGTTACAATGCACCTAAGAATCTCCAGCATTATGCTTTATATCTCGACATGCGCATACGTTCCTACCGTGACCATAAACATGATCCTATACCTGTCCAATCTGGAGAAAAATTTCCTCAGCTTTGCGAATTTGTCGATCGTTCAGAATACCTCACTATCTTGGTTTTGGCGCATGGACCTACATATTCAACTGGACACTGTCAACATCGAACCTGTTCGTGGAGGTCGGCCGTCCTTTAAACCGCTTTATCCTCTTCCATTCCGGTACAGCTTGCAGACTCGGTTGAAGGAGCTAGAAGGCCCATTCCCCGTCTTAGAGTGACTCACGGAGGTTCTTCCAGGAGGACAATACGACTCGATATGGGCCCCCTAACCCCACGCGGGTTCAGTAACCTTGGCCAACCCATTTTTGCACTCCTCTCTATGTTCTGCAGACTGCAGCCTCACGTTGCGCATTCCGGAATACGGGTCGGAGGTGATGGAAGTAGCGCTTGTCGGCGTGTGGTCCCTCGCAGTGGACGCCGAGGTCGACTTGCAGAGGCACTCGTACAGCCCCCCCCCCCCCCTTCGCGCCGCTGAGTTGGACAAGGTCAGCACATGGCGCCAGGGAATAGTACGGCCGCTGCCAAACCTCACACGCATTTCGGTGGCGTAACGCGCGTTCCTGATGGCTGCCTGCAAGGCGCGCGCAAGGTAGATAGATGTGACAAATACAAAGGAAAAGCCGATTGGTGCGTGGACGGATCTTACAGTTATCAAGCATACGCAGCCTCACGGATATCAGCAGGACTCTGCTTGGTGCAACACCAGACGATCTGACTCCACACGGGAGCACGAGAGCATGCTCAGTTCGTAACTCACTCTGTTCTGTGCCCGTCATTACGAGGCTATCATAGAGCCGTAGAGCAGAATAGAAAATAAATGTAGTGTTCGGCAATCGAGGACGAAGCTGAATTCGAGGCCGGCCCATGGGAACGACACGAAGAGTAAGAAACTGTCAGTGTGGGGAGAGTAAGTATCGTTTCTTAACATCTAGCCGGGCTTTTGTGAGTCTACAAAGAACTTGAATCAATGCAGTTGATGTGCATTTCATACACGCCAGCACCAATGCACCAGTAAAGAGGTACTACAGAAATATTCCCGAGTCGAACGCTACCTGCGAATATAGAACAGGAAGACGACGACAATTTACTTACCGAAGGTCAGGCCCTTCTCCCCATCAGAGGTCCCCATAACACTATGTACTCGCTTATCGGAGTCTTTCTTGTTCTCGCGAAAGATCGTGTACGCGTGTGGTGGCATGTCACCAATCCTAAGCGGTCCGAGTACTGGCCCCCTTGCGAACTGCATTCCAGTCGAATGGGTCGAGTAGTATTGGACTGGGCTCTTCTGCATGGCGACGAGGATGATTATGAGCGTCGGATATAAGCCCTATGCCAAGTCTGTATTTAGCGCTCAAGAGAAAGTGTATGACGACTCACTGAGACAAACAATAAGACATTGTCCATGACAGCGAAGCCCGGAACTGGTATCCAGTTAAGCGCGGAGATCAAATACACAATCTGAAATAGCGCGGTGAAACCTTCTGCGAGCATAGACGCTTCTGGGAGTAGGACGTACCCAAATGCAGCAATAAATAAATCCAGATTCGATGAGCAGAGCGAATACTCTCTCGACCCTCAAATGATCTACTTGCTTCTCCCAAATGTTTCTTGACTCTGACACGGTGTTCCCTATACCGGCGACATGGTCAGAGATGACCGCCGTCGGGAGTCAGATGCGAAACAAACGCACCAAGCCTTCCAGGCAATCAACCCGGTGGAGACCAGATTGGTTCCCAGTGTTGGGCCAACCATGATTAAGGGCCCCACGTCACTTTGAAAACTACGTTGGCCGGAAGAGGGTACGGGGTCGCCGAGACCAACTTCACACCCAGCAGCGGCTATGGGCGTTGGTTTCTGATGAGCACAAAACGACGACGATGAGAGATCTGTTTTATGCACCTATCGTGCCAAGGATGAGGAGCAGAAGTATAGCGATGATGCGTTTGTCTCTGTTCCAGAGAACCACGGCGCGCCAGGCACAGACAATATCGCTTAGGATATACTGAACAGCGTTTAGTTGAGTCGAATAGATAGCATAGGAGCATCGTGCAGGCGCACCATCAGGCGTGTGATAGTTGCCTCCACAAAAAAGACGACAAAGAAGTCCCACCATGTATGGGGGGACGTGTGGTCAAGCGCGAGGAAAAACTGCATTTCCTGAAACCCGAGAGCAGTTCTTAGCACCAGCGCGACGATTGCCAAGGCGAACATGAGGGTCGTGATTCCAAACATGAACATTCTAGGCCGAGACGAAGTGAGACCTGGTTTGCTCCTCAAGAAGCCATCTACCTGTAAGCGTGCATCGCCTTTTTTCGAGTGCACAATATGAACCTCACAGGATGTGGACCGAGGTGACGTAGAGTACGATATAGATGCCTGTGATGCGTAGCATGGTGGCTCAGAACCTGGAGTAGCAGCAGCGGGTTTCTTGTCCCTTACCATATACGATGCCGACAAAAAGGTTGTCGTACACTGTCAGTCTGTATTGAAGGTAATAAAACTCAGAAATGACGAAATCATTGTTGGACATGGTGGTGAAATGGAGTGGCGGAGGGCACTGGCAGATCAGAGGGTGAAGCCAAGGATGGACCGAACAAAGATTGTTGTTCCCCGCGGATTATTAAGTAGTAGACACCCGCTGTAGCCGCTGTCAGAGTGACCGCCGGCTGTATGTAGGGGAAAGGGCCGTACGGCGAAAGGGAGATCGGAAGTTGAGGGGATTAAAGCCAACACGCCGAAGAGCCGTGAGACATCATATGGATCGCATCTGTCCATCAGACCAAGCATCAGACTGGGATGTTTACTGTGCCTAGTGATTCGCACCAGCTCCAAAGGAATTCCTGTGTTATAATGACGGGCGAGATAGACATCGGAGAGACAGCGGCGTGTGAGTGCGATGACTCGTTGTTGACAGCAGGACAATTGCAGAGAACTGAGGGAAATGTTTTTACCATGATAGTAGTGCCGTTCTTTTTTTTTTTTTTCTCACAAAATTCATTCATATTCTAGCCAATAAGACGGATCGCCAGCCATCAGCGTCCCGGTCGCTCTGTACAGACAAACAACTAAGTTAAGTTAATATGGACGCTTGTATGGACGTGATACACAGACAACACCTATAGCGCTGAGCCTGCTACCACACGAGAGTTATGACAGAGCTCGCCTGCAAAAGCGGGGATCCCGTATACCAAATCCAACAAACTTGGAGTAACACCACAGGAAGTGAGCAGGCCCCATGACAGGCCGATAGTGTCCCCGTAGCTATGATAACTTAGTAACTTAAGTTTAATCACCTGATTATGTACCATTTTCTTGTAGTATCTTATAATAACTATTAGACCCTTACAATGATATCATCAATTATATTGTCTCCGTGGCCGGCACAGTGGGTGACTTCCCGTAGCCGTAGCCGGTCTATGCCAGAGTAACGAAGGAGCGGCGGCATTGGAGCATAGTCTTTGAACGAGGCGGAACATGCTGGTTCCTTTTTTTCGTCCTGCCATCCATCCACCCAACCTCTTGATTGGTTCCAGGAACCAGAAGGCTTTTATTAGTACTAGTTGAACGTTGAACGTTGAACGCCCACACCACCTCACTGCAGTACCGTATACAATCAAGACAATACACCAAGCTTCCTACTCTCTCATTTGATGATTATCTCCACTAAAAAAAAACAACCTACAACGCCTTTTGCCTCGGTTTGCTGTTCAAGTTATCACCTTCGGTTTTGGCTTTGGTCCCATGCTCTCTGGGCTCGTCTGACATACTATTTATTACGATTTTCTGACCCACTCCGACACCCTTGCCTCGCGATGCGTTTATAAACGCTGCCAATATCGCTCGATGCTTACAGTGTAGGAGCAGGACTCGGACGGACTTCGGGAAAAACAACTAGTGTATGCGTGCTCCGGAGTCCCAGCAGTCTGTCACAACCACATCACTTCATTACTGTAACAGAAAAAAACATACTTTCAAGTTTGCGTGCTAGATGATTTAGTACATCGCGTCTTTGTCGATCATATGATATGTTTTGCCTGTTCGATTCAGGGGTTGAATTGAATGAGCTAACAACGCACCTGCTCTCGTCAGCTCGCGTCTCTTCGCTGTCTCATGAAAAATATAGAATACCAAAGTCGGAGGCGGGATTGCCGTTGACTCGGATAGAATAAGAAACTTCCATTGAGTATCGTCAACAATCGTACGGTCTGACCGGGAGGGCGCTGCATTCCGCCCAGGTTTCCAAATTTTGCGTTTGTTTGAAAACTGTCTCTCCCAGGGTTGCTCACCGAATAGCAACAAAGAAGGTTTTGTCAGATCAAGGATGCACAAACGCGATAGTCAGTCTCTGGTCTCGTTCTTCCTGGAGTCCGTGGTTTTCATATGAGAATTTTTACTATCGCCTCGAGCAGTCAGCAGCGCCAGTGTGCTTTCGCTTCGTCGAACAGGACAGGAAAGTGGAAGAACATGGCAACCGATCTGATCCCCGCGGGATCAGAAACAAATCAAGTATGTGGCACCTTATTGAAGAACCGCAGAATAAAACATGTGCGCCAGAGAGAGGAAAGGGTTACGCGTGGCCCCCACTGTGATGAACAAAGGGATGAAGTATCAGTGATCTAGGCTTGGACGTGACGTTTATCGAGAAAATACCAAAAAAGGTCGTTCGCTGGGTTTTCGGTGCACGAGTTGCGGCAAAGTGACTCTCGCAACACGCTCTCAAATCGACTTGGATTACCCCGGCGCTTGCGACACCGGGGATTTTGAGGATTCTCACGTCGGGTTTCAGGGCGCGTGTTCGTGATGACGTCGTTCTCAGTCTCAGAGGCGAGTCTTGGCAAAGAGGGGGTCAGGCTCACAGCTGAAAAAGGACACAGAACCGAATAACGATATCATTGCCCGCGGTCTCGGTTAGCTTAGCTAGAGTGGAAGCAAAATTGGACGGATCGATGCCCATAAAAGGAAAGTCTTGGTCACGGGTAGAGCATATCCCGGCATTGTCCCGGCTTTCCACCTACGCCCGAGTCCGAGTCTTGGCTCGTCTTTGGACTCCTTTTGCCAGATGTCTTCTTTCGAAAAGGTCGTCAAAAACGCATGCAAACCAAAGCCAACACCCCCCAAGTCAAAGGTTAGCCTTCCCACTTTCTGCATGCACGCCAACTCACACCGCCCCTCTCGCGTCAGTACGTCGACCCAATCATCGCTGCAACATGGTCCGAGGATGGTGCCATCCACGATGTCTGCAAGGCTCTTTCTCCTCGCTTCAGAGAGCCAAACTCTATTGTCAGTTTGTCTCTACAATCGGATGAATAGCAGGACGCTCCAGTGGGCTGACGACGGTCCAGGTGGTGTTCAAGGCGCTTATTGTGCTCCACACGATGGTTCGGAATGGTGCAACGGACAATGTACTTCAATACCTGTCGTCTTCGGATGTTCTACGATTGAAGAATGTGTCGGGGGGCCAATGGGAAGGTACGCATTATAGTTTTCTCCCCATCCACTCCCGGACCTACTTACTCCGTTCAGGTTACAATGCACCTAAGAATCTCCAGCATTACGCTTTATATCTCGACACGCGCATACGTTCCTACCGTGACCTCAAACATGATGCTATCCGTGTCCAATCTGAAACAAACCGTGACATGCGTTTATCTATGTCACTCGAAGAGGATGGGCGACTCGCTCGTAATTCCACGTTCGAAGACAGCACACGAAAGGCACAGCCTCCTGGCGCCATCACGAGGAGCAAGACGATCATGGGCCGCAAACTCCGGGTCATGACCGTAGAGAAGGGTCTACTCAGAGAGACCAAGGTGGTCCAGAAGCTGTTGGATGCACTCGTAGAGTGTAGAGTAAGCTCCGTCCTTTACTCCCTCGTGAGCAGTTACTTCTCTAGCTCACGTTATTTCCATCAGTTTTACCTGGATGACTTGGGTGATGAGCTAACTATCACAGCTCTTCGGATGCTTGTCAAAGATCTCCTCGTTCTTTTCCAGGCTGTCAATGAAGGGGTTATCAACGTGTTAGGTAAGGGTCTCGATCAGCTATACCTGAGGTAATTCTTGCCGATACTTCACTCCGTTCAGAACATTACTTTGAAATGTCACACGTTGACGCGGAACAAGCTCTCGCCATATATCGGCATTTTTGCAAACAGGCAGAGTTTGTAGTCGAGTATCTTGGCGTCGCGAAGAAACTCCAAAACCTCCTCAACGTACCGATTCCAAACCTGAAACATGTACGTGTTCCCGATATTACTCATTTAATACACGGCTCACGACCTTTTGGCTCAGGCCCCTGTATCGCTCGTGGGAGCCTTGGAGGAATACTTGAACGATCCTAACTTCGAGCAGAACAGGATTGAATACAAGGCGAACAAGGACTCCGCGGATAAGAGCATCAAGAATGGTCGGTCCAACCCGAAGAAAACAGAGAAAGGCGAGTGCTCTCACAAATTGTTGAGACAGACTACTCATTTATTTCTACTCGTAGCGTCGTCATCTACGCCAACGGCGGCAGAAGCGGAATCGTCTTCTAAGGAAGCGCCGAAGGTAGAAACAACGAAAGCCCTCACGGACTTCTTCTCGGCAATTGAGGATGGAACGACCATCTTCAACCCTCAAACTGGATAGTATGCGCTTTTCCCAAGTCATATATTCCGCTTCTTACCAGTTTTGTTCCCAGCCCGGCGTCTGACCAGTTCCAACAGCAAGTAACGTACAACCCTTTCAATACCGCTGGCGCTTTCGCTGCTACAAACCCACACATTCAAGTACAATCTCAACCCACCGGTTTCTTGCAACCCCAATTCACAACAGTACCTGGGGTTGCTCAACAGCCAACGAATCCTTTCCCTGGGCTTCAGGCAATGCCAACTGGATTCCTTCAGCCACAATTAACCGACGCAAATCCCTTTCGCGCGAGCATGGTGGCACCACAAGCTACCGGGTTTTCGCCATTTGGTCAAACGAGCCCGCTACAGTCAGCTCCGACGGGCGTCAACCCGTTCACGCAGAATGGCCTCCTCGGAACGAGTGCTTTCCCGACGACTCCGACGAATCCATTCCCGGTCTCCGGGCAGACAGCCAACCCGTTCCCTACTGCAACAAATGCCAATCCGTTCGCGGCCCTCAACAACAGTCCATTTGCAAGCGCCTCAAGTCCAAATTCGCTGCCGTCTACACATTTGAATCCATTCCCATCGCAGACTCGGTCTGTTTCCCAGCCGTTTTCCTTCGCTTCTCCCAGTCAGCCCGCTCCCATGGACTTCTCCAATCCAACTGCGCCCACACCAACGTCTACGTTCAATGCTACCTCTGCAACATCTGTCCCCGCACGCCCAGCCTCGACACCTCTCACCCAAACGAAACCCTCTTCTCCGTCACTAAAGCCTCTCAAGCCGCACCAGACTGGCTCCCGCAACCCATTCGGTGTGCCCAAAGCTCCTTCACCTCCACCGGTGCCCCGCGCGCCTACACTTTTCGAGCTTGCAAATGGCACGGCTCAATATCAACCGCCGTCACAGAGTCCAACACAGGTCAAGCCTCAACAAACAGGCGGGGCAGCGACCACCTTCACGGGTGTCGCTTCCTCGTTCCTTGCGGGCAGTTCTGGCAGCCCACCAGTGCCGCAGGTCACGACGTCGCTTACCGCCTTGGGTCCGGCAACGACCGCCTCATCACCCACGAGCGCAACGACATCCACAACCACGGGTTCTGCCTTCTCGGACACGCTTTTCGGGTCGGTTAATGGGCAGCCAACGGGCAGCACTGCATTCTCTAGCCAGCCGACTGGCTCGCCACTGCGCCCACAGGCCACGGGCTATAGTACAGGGATCAAGGCATTTAAGCCTACTTCGTCGTTCGGCGCGTCATTGCTTGAGACCCTACCGCCGATCCCACAATCTGCGCCGACGACGCCCGAGACCGGCACCTCCGCAGGGCCACCCCCCGGTGCGGGCAGCATGGGCGCTCCCGCGGGAGTAGGGCTTGGCGCGGGGCTCAGTGCAGTACCGTCCCATGCTCCCGGAACGAGCCCGGGCTTCGGTAGTGGTAGCTTTGGCCTCAGTGCGCATCCGACGGGTTTCCCCACCACCGCCGGAACGGGCTCTTCGCTTGGCGTCGGGCTACGTCCGCAGGCGGTGGGCGGCAACGCGGGCGTCGCGAACCCGTTCCGCGCGTCGATGTTGGCACCAGGATCCGCCGGTCCAGGTCCCAGCCCGGGTTCCTTCCCCACGTTTGGGGCTTCCTACGCCAGCTCCCCGGGTGCTAGTTTGTTTTCGCAGCCTACGGGAGCGCCGTCGTTTGGACAGAGCTATTTTGGTGGGTTGCAGCAGGCGGATGCGTCGAAGCAGCAGAATGGTACGGCGTCGTTAATCTAGGCATGCGTTTTTTTCGTTTTTCTCCCATTCCGTTTCGTGTGCGCCAGTGAGTTACGCATATGCTCGTCCGTCTTTTGTTTATAATCTCTCGTGGAACAAGGTCACATAACTCTCGCGTGTGTTGGTTTCTAAGATAGCGGGGCTGTTGTAGCGTACAGTTCTGACCAAACAAGGTGTCTTCGGCTGAATATACTTGTCGACTGCTTGGGCGTCAAACGTATGAGGTGCGCGGGAAGATTTCACTTTGTTGATTCATTTCCAAATTCGAGGCGCGTGCGCGCCGTTGGCGACCAAGCCACTCCTTTGAACTCAACCATCACCGTCGATATCATGTCAGCGTAGGTATCCTCATCGCGTCTTTGCTCGCAAATCCACTCATGGGGTCTCGTCTGCAGTCAGGAACAGCCTCAACCACCTGCAACGACGATCAGTGACGCGCTGGATCACGCGAAAAAAGCGTTCGCGTTGCGCAAGTACGAGCAAGCGGTCGAACACTATGCCACCGCACTCGAACTCCTGTTCGTGTTCTCTCCCCTCCCTCCCTCGCCGACGCCGTTGACGCCACGCGCAGATCTAAGACACACGCAGAAGACGCGCCCGAGATGGCGGACGTGTACTTTGCGTACGGCAAGGCGCTGCTCGAGAATGCCATCGTGCAGAATTCTGTCCTGGGAAAGGACCAGCAGCAGCAGCAGGATGGACCCGTGGCAGAAGGTGCGCGAGTGCCGCGCGCTGCATTAGTTCTTTGTTTTGACGACGCGCGCGCACAGAACCTGCGGCGAACGGAAATAAAATCCTGTCGTTCTCGGGCGACGCAGAGGACGAAGAGGAGGAGGAGGACCCCGCGGTCGATTTGTTCGCCGAGGCGTCCAAGCCGGACACGGATGCGGAGGGCGAGGACGACGCTGGCGAGGGCGAGGGTGAGGACGAGGCGGAGCCCGAGGACGACTTCAATGCCGCGTGGGAGGTGTTGGACCTCGCGCGCGCGATATACGAGAAGCGAATGGACGGGGACGCCGGCGTGCGGCTCAAAGTGGCGGATACGTTCATCATGCTGGGCGACATATCGCTCGAGACGGGTGCGTGCCCCCCCTGCCTCCCTCCCTGCCTCACATCGTCGTGCTGAATGGCACGGTAAGAGAAATTCGAGCAGGCGATCACGGACTATAGCGCCGGGCTGGCACTCAAGACGGAGCTGCTCCCGCTGTCGTCGCGCCAGCTCGCAGAGGCCCATTATAAGCTCAGCATCGCGCTCGACCTCACCGCCGGCCGGCTCGCGGACGCCATACACCATGCACAGCGTGCGCTCGAGAGCATAGAGGCGCGTCTTGACGAGCTGCGCGCAGGCCTCGCGGGCACGCTGTCGCCTTTACCGGAACCGACGCCCGCGGATGACGACGCAAAGGGCAAAGGGAAGGGCAAGCAGGGCGTGCTGGCCCCGGACGAGCTAGTCCAGAACTGGAGCAAGACGCAGATAGAGGCGGAGATAAAGGAGCTCGGCGAGCTCAAGCAGGACCTCGCGCTCAAGGTTCGCCCGCCCGTTTCTCTTTTTCGCCTTTTACTCGTCAGTGACGATGCTGCAGGTAGACGAGCTCAAGTCGGCACCGAATGACGAACGGGATGGCGGGCTGTCGGCGCCTGAGCTGGCGCAACGTGCGCTTGATCGTGAGCTGAACGGTGCGCTAGCGCCGCGTCAGGACCTCCCCGTGAACGACCTCACGTCGATGGTCGTAAAGAAGAAAAAGAAGGCGCCTGTACCCGCGCCCGAAGCGAGCGGCGCCGCCGAGAAGCGCAAAGCGGAGGGCGAGGAGGCACTGACACCACCAGACAAGAAGGCACGTCTGGACGAGAGCGCTGCGTCATGATATAACACGATAGTATCGCTTGTTGTATTTCCACGACCTACTGTATATATACGTTACCCCTAGTACACTGCGCTACTCTTTTTTTGTTTTCAAAACGGCAGCTCGGCTGCGTTGATGGGCTGGTGCGTGTACTGCCTCTTGTCCTGCCCGCTCCCAAACTCGCCCACGATGTGCCCGTCCGCGCCCTGGCTCCTCAGGACGTACTTGTACGTGACGAGCCCCTCGAGTCCGACGGGCCCGCGCGCGTGGATCCTCCCCGTGCTGATGCCGACCTCAGCGCCAAAGCCATAGCGGAAGCCGTCGGCGAAGCGCGTGCTCGCGTTCACGAACACGCCCGCCGAGTCGACGCCGCGCACGAACGTACGGCCCGCCTCGGCCGACTCTGTCACGATGCAGTCCGTGTGGTGCGAGCCGTGCGCGTTGATGTGCGCGATGGCGGCGGAGAGCGACGGCACGGCGCGCACGGCGAGCGTCAGCGAGAGGTGCTCGGTCGTGTAGGCGTCCGGCGTCGCCGGCACCACGTGCGTCGCGAAGTTGGCGGCAGTGTGGGACTCCAGCGCGGAGAGCGTCGGCTCGTCGCAGAGCAGCCGCACGTCGGCCGCGAGCAACGTGCGCGCTACGTCGGGCCAGATCGTCCCGAGCAGGCTTTCGTGTACGAGGAGCGTCTCGACGGCATTGCACGCTGCGGGGTAGTCGACCTGCGCTCAGAGCCGTCAGCCCCGCCCTGCAGTTTTGCGTGTGCACAGACACACAGACCTTGGCGTCGAGCACGACACGCTGCGCCTTGTCGCGGTCCGCGCTTGCGTCCAGGTAGATTGCGCAGAGGCCGTCCGCGTGCCCCATGACGGGGATCCGCGTGGAGTGCTGGATCGCACGCACGAGCGCGTTGCTCCCGCGCGGGATGACCAGGTCGATGTGCTGGTCCTGCGCGAGCAGCGCCGCGACCTCCGCGCGCGTCTCGACGGCCTGCACGAATGCAGACGGGAGCGCCGTGCGCGCGAGCGCGATCTGGATCGCGCGTGCGAGTGCCGCGGCGGTGCGTGCGGACTCCCTGCCGCCCTTGAGGATCGCGGCGTTGCCTGGGCCGGTGTGAGTGGTGGAGATAAGATAAGAAAAAGAAGAGGGAGGGGGGACTGCACCGGACTTGAGCGCGAGAGCAGCGACGTTGACGACGACTTCGGGGCGTGCCTCGAAGATGACGA
This sequence comes from Lactarius vividus, assembly GCA_021527035.1. Lineage (NCBI taxonomy): Eukaryota > Fungi > Basidiomycota > Agaricomycetes > Russulales > Russulaceae > Lactarius > Lactarius vividus. The sequence goes on along the minus strand of JAKELG010000196.1, from coordinate 6,407 downwards.
GGAGCACGCCGATTGGGCACGAGACGCGGTAGAGCTCGAGGCTGTCGTGCAGCTCCCGCGCGTACGAGATCGCACCGGTGGGGTCTGGGAGCGCGGCGATGTCAGACACGCCTTGGAGCATGGCGTCCCATTTATCGCCCGTGCGCAGGTCGAGGCGTTTGATGAGGGATAGTGCGAGTCGCCTCGCGGCTACCTCGGCCTCTGCGTGCTGCTCTCTGTGCTGGTTAGCGACGGTGCCGTGATGGGTGTGAGGAGAGGTTCGCACCGTCATGTCTTCGCCATTGGCCTGCAGGATGGAGTCTTTGTTTGCCTCGAGCTCTTTTCGGATTTCGTGCAGGGCGCGTGTCCTCTCAGCGGAGTCGATGAGCTGGGAGGCCTCAAACGCAGCCCTCGCTGCTTTGGCTACGGTTTCTGTTTCTGTGCTCGTCGTCGTAGACATTTTCCAAGAGTCGGGGGACGATTAGATAAGATTATCGGAGAGTCCCCCAATTCCAGTTCCAGGCGAGGCTAGAACGAGCACACACACGAGGTGCCCACCTCTAAATCCAAAGCTGGGGCTGGGTCCAGTATGAAACCAGATCAGCAATGCGGACTTGTTGTACAACGCAGGACATGACGGTTGGTACGACGTCCCTCTGAACGGAAATACATGATATGTGGGAAAACTCAACATTACGAAAACATTTCGACACGTTAGCGTTACTTCCTTATCATCACAGTACGTCGGAGGCGTTGAGCTGGCCCACAAAACAGCTAGGGCCGCGGCCTGACCCCGCTCTCTCTTCCGATCCCGCGTGCTTCGGGCGGTGTAATTCCGGCGCCAACTTATTATTATCAGGTGCGCATGCGCCAACCGGCAGACGGTATCAGCGGTAGCCCCGCAGGGAGCATCAAGGGGATCAAGCTGAAGGAGGATGTCACTCTTCTTTTCCGAGCGCACGCCGAGTGCAAGAGTCAAACAATCATATGATCCATACATACCAGCGCCTCATAAATGGGGCAGGATCCAGCTTACCCCGCCTTCTTTATTCATTTTCCCCATTCTAGCCCACCAACTAGACCAAGAGACAAAGAACCATGTCAGCCCTCAAGGAAGGCGAGTTCGTTGGCAGCCTCGATTGTGGTACGACGTAAGCTCCCCGTGAGATTGCACCCAGCGCTGTTTCATCGACACAAACACAGCTCCACTCGCTTCATCATATTCGATCACCACGCGAATATCATTGCCCAGAGCCAAGAGGAGTTTCCTCAGTACTATCCAGAGCCCGGGTAAGCCCCCTCCCTCTTCCCCTACCCACGCTTCTATTCACCCGCGATTACCAAGGTGGCACGAGCACGACGTAAATGAACTACAGGAGGCCTGCGACAGGGTCATCGAGCAGGCCGTGGCCAAGCTCGAGGAGGCTGGCTACACACGCAACTCCGTAAAAGTCATCGGTGCGTTTGAGGTCCGCGGGTTCCATACCCCGTGACTGATTGCGAAAACGGATAGGCGTCACCAATCAGCGCGAGACGACCGTTGTGTGGAGCCGCAAGACTGGCAAGCCGCTATGCCGCGCGATTGTGTGGGACGACTCACGTACCCGTGGCATCGTCTTGCACTTTGAGAACCTCCTCGAGACGCAGGGCATCGAAATTGACGGCAAGGTTCGTCGCGGCAAGGATGGCGCGCTGGCCATCAAGGAGCTGTGAGATACGGAGTTTGATCGCCCGTTTCGTTTGGCTAATCAGTTCGGCCCTATCCATATCTACACAGGACCGGCCTCCCACTCTCCACTTACTTCTCCGCGATAAAGCTCCGGTGGATGATCGACCACCGGGAGGACGTCCGCGAGGCACACGAGGAGGACGACCTAGCGTTCGGTACGGTAGAATCGTGGATTGCATACGTCAGCATTCCGAGCCACTCTATTTCCCGCGCGCTAGCTGCTGATAGACAGATTGCGCAGAACTTACTGGGCGGTGTGAACAGGCGGCCAGCATATCAGCGAGGTGACCAACGCGTCGCGCACGCTCTTGCTCAACATCCGCACGCTCAAATGGGACCCCGCGCTGTTGCGCTTCTTTGGCTTCCGGGAATCTGTCCTGCCGCGCCTCGTCTCGACGAGCGAGGTGTACGGTAACATCGCCTCTGGTCCTCTCAAGGGAGTGCCGCTTGGTGGGCTTGTCGGCGACCAGCAAGGGTGCCCTCATCGGCAACAAGTGCCTCGCTCCGGGCCAGGCTAAGTGCACATATGGCACCGGCGCATTCTTGTTGTTCTGCACCGGCACGGATATCGTATATAGCAATCACGGATTACTCAGCACGGTGGGTCACCGCGGATCCGTCAGAGGCGGGTGTTGATATGCCTCTAATTGCAGGTTGCGTATCAACCTGGCCCAAACAGCAAGCCCGTCTACGCTCTTGAAGGAGCCAGTGAGAGCGACTGTTGCACTCTTCGCCGAACGACACTGACCTCTCGCAGTCGCCGTTGCCTGGCAGCGCCATCAAATGGTTGCGCGATTCGATGGGACTGATCGAGTCAGCCGGCCAGATTAACACGCTCGCGGGCTCGGTGCCGTCCTCGTCCGGGGTCTACTTCGTGACGGCGTTCTCGGGCCTGCTCGCGCCGTACTGGGACTCGGACGCGACGGGGCTGCTGATCGGGCTGACGTCGTACACGACACCCGCGCACGTCGCGCGCGCGACGCTCGAGGCGAACGCGTTCCAGACGCGCGCGGTGATCGACAGCATGGTGCTCGACGCGCACTCGGACCTCGCGCACCTCAAGGTGGACGGCGGGATGACGAACGGGGACCTCGCGATGGAGGTGCTCGCGGACGTCGGCGGGTTCGAGGTCGTGCGCCCCGAGATGCGCGAGAGCACCGCGCTCGGCTCCGCGCTCCTCGCCGCGTCCGCGATTGGCCTCTTTGGATGGGACATCTCCCGCCCAGAGACCCTCAAGGAGGTCAACACGGCGCGCAGCACCTGCTTCAACCCCCGCACGACGGAGAAGCAGCGCGCGGAGGCGTGGCATGGGTGGCAGCGCGCCGTGGACCGCTCGCGTGGCTGGTTCGAGACCACGGCGGAGTAGACGTTACGTTCGGGGTGGTCGTCGTAAATTATGGGACCCGTACCGGAAGAAGCTTCGTTGTTGTATAAGAGCGCTGGGCCAAGTGCCCGGATGTCCAAGTAGTAGGTAAATGTACTTTAGGAGACCTCCGTATACTGTAATACGACATTTTTACAGTCTGGCTTTCGCCCGCTTTTGCTCACGGTGCCAACAATGCGGGGGTTTTTTTTTTCGTTGATATGTTATCTTCTGCGAACTCCTGAGCGTCATAGTCGGCTCTATCTCCCCTGCCGTACGTCCCTGGAGCTGTGCTAGGCAAACATTCGGTTCTCCCTTCCTTGACACTCTTCCATGAAAGCAGTCAACGAGATGTGCCTGGCGGCAACAATTGCCAAATTAAGGGACTGGTCACTGAAAATCTTGCTTTGCTGCCAGTGGCAGTGCTAGTGTTGCCATGGCTCAGCTCAAATTGGCTGAGCCAGCCAAACTGAGCTGTTTTGAGCTGAGCCAAGCTGACACATCAGCTCATGACCAAAACTGGCTCAGCTGGGCTGAGCCAGGCTTGATTAGGTATGACTAGATTAGGTAGGTGTAATGTTACCACAGGAACATTATGCACAATGTGTGCTTCACTAAGTTGCTCAAGCTGAGGTAATGGGATTTGTGGGCAGTCAGTTAAGACTGAGTCAGGTGATGCACAAGTGTCACATGGTCTCCTCAGACATGTAGACAGTAGCAGGGAAGTTCTGGGGTTCAAGCACAAAGGCAAACCAAAGTCATGCTCAAGCAAAAAGGGTGTAACTGTTACCACAGGAATGTTATGCGTGATGTGTGCTTTGTTGAGCGGGCAGCACTAACAGCGAGAAGAGCAAGAGCAAGGCTAGAGCACAAAAGTAAACTTCAGAGGTTGAAGGAACTCTGTTAGCAGCACAACACACCTAGAGCACAAAAGTAACTATAGTACCGTCAGCGTAAGGTAGAGGCTTAGTAGTAAAGTAGAACTTACACTTCAGAGGTTGAAGGAACTCTGAAGTGTGAAGGCGAAAACAGCAGACCTTATATACAGGACGCTTAGCTAATAATGGTCTGTGCGCACTGGTGACTCAAACAAAATACACCTGGTCTGTGCGTCAGAGGGAGAAATGCCATTGGAGGGCAGAGAACAATGAAACTGCCTAAAGCGGATAAGTCCGGTATCTTAACTATAAGAACAAGGAGAACCTAATAAGGATCTGTAAATAAAGATAAACAATAACCGGTCCGTACAAGTCCGGAAGTCCATAATCTAACCATAAGGGTCAGATACCGTATAAGGAAGGGAATGACACAATCATATCCCACGAGACATCACACTTCAATTTGGTGACGTCTCAACATCCCTCCATGATTGAGGCAGTCCATTCTGGAGATTAGATAAGAATAGGTGGTAGATGGTGATGAGAGCGTGTGTCAAGTTTCAACAAAGTTGAAAATGCTTTGCAAGTTCTCAACATAAGAACTATGCAAGAGTCTATAGGAGTTCGGGATTGAAGTGTTACGATTTTCCCTTCTATTTCCCATGGACGCCTTCGTTCCTTACTTCTTATTCCTATGCCCCATCTTGTTACGCCCATAACTCATCACGCGCCCAATCGTTTCCCATGATCCCTTCGCTGCACGATACGCCCTCACGCCCCCTTCCTTGTATATCAAAGTTCACGGCGCTCCGGTCTCAGCTGACTCCCACATGACCCCGCGCAATCACTGTACTTCCTACTATAGCTCTGCCTTTGTTCTGCTTTTGTTCAGGACTCCACGTATTGCGCCATATGTTTGTGGTGTACAAACATCGTGTACTAGGATATAAGTCGCACGCTACCTAGCTTGTACGGTAGACTTGACTTCTTGTGTAATACCACATCGTTGTCAATCCACGAACGACTTTGGCTCGCTGTTTCGCTTGAGCACGACTTTGGTTCGCTGTTACGCTTGAACCCCAGAACCCCCGATTACCACTTGCGTGTCTGAGGAGACCGTGTAGTGCTTATTCATCATCGAACTTGGCCTTGACCGGCTAGCTCACGTCCCGTTACCTCGGCTTGAACGACTTAGTGGAGTGCACGTCGCACATAACGTTCCTGTGGTAACGTTACATTAAGTCAAGTCTCGCAACCCTGGCGACTAGTAGGAGTCGCACGAAATTTCAGAAGCAGTACATCGATCGGTATTCGACCGACGAACTCTCCGACCACGAAAAGGGCGCAGTCGTCTTGGGAAGAAATCAACAACCAAGAGGGGTACTTCATCTTCGACGCAACAAACCAAAGATACCACCAAGTCCACTACTTCGACGACATTCGCCTTTGGGCTTACATTGACTACGACCCAAAGCAAGGACAGTGGTACGCATACAAACCTGTCCCTCCACAATTCGGCGCAGGACCCCTCGGGTCAACCAACATCACCGGTATAACGTCGACCCAGACGAATCAACCACCCTCACCCCAGTACAGCCCACGATGGCCACCAACACTCAGGTCGCCACCAGCCTTACTACCGCGGGAACCCTCCGGCTCGGGCGGTGGAGGAGCACATGCTACAGGAAGTCGACCGACTGCTCAGACGAGCGGAACGACTCATAGCTCTAGTACCCAACCGCCGACGGGGTCGAAGCAGTGGCCCAGCTGCTGGACCTAGTGGAGGCATACATGGTAGCGGTGGAGGCCCACCGGGCGGCGGTGCCCCTGGTGGCGGCGGAGGCGGTCCAGGTGGAGGAGCCCCTGGTGGCGGTCCCCCAGGAGGAGGTGCAATCCCCATGGCCCATCCCGGGGCAATACCAGCACCGGGAGGGGGCAAACTTGGGGGCAACCCACCACCCATCTTCGATGGAAATCGAGAGGAGAGTCGAAACTTTCTTCGATCCTTTCGAATTTATCAGAGGGATGAACCCAACTGTGGACCAGCTCACAGTACCCTACTCGCGAGCCATGACTTTCCTCTCCTATATGAGGGGACATCTGGTGGACGATTGGGTAGATGAGCAAACTGCGTGGTTAGACACCCAGATCGCAGGAGGAGTACTGCACAACGAAGAAAATCCTATGGAACACGGTCCTTGACCGGTTCACGAAACGCCTACACAGACACCACCGAACGAACCAGAGCGCGCCAAGACATCGACAAATTGAAGATGATTGGCGAAGACATCGACACGTACATCGCAAAATTCCAGAACCTCACGACAAAAGCCGGCTTATAATCCAGACGAAGCTAACGTCATTGAGAAATTCCAAGCGGGACTCCCCGATAACCTCGTAATCAACGCTATACGCTTTCCAACACCCAGTTACGTGGGACCAGTGGAAAGACGCGGCA